>JAUELO010389499.1:0-14421 GCA_032357855.1 Amphibolips quercusostensackenii | reverse complement strand
TTTTGCTTTTTCAAGATTGGACAGATTTCTAAAGTATTATTTTGTATGCATTATTTTGCATGCATTTTCGCAACAATTAATGTTGATGTCAAGGAAAGATATTTAAAACAAAAACAAGCTTGTATTTTATATTTAATAAGTGTCAAACGTAGAATGTCCGAAAAATATCGAATAAAAATGCGAAAATCAAAAAAAAGTCATCAGAAGAAGAAAAGAAGTGAAACCCCATTACTAGGATAATATGAATAACACATAACTGTTTTCTAAAACACTAGATATCAGTCTGCAAATATATTCTTTTTGTCCGACACCCCTGAAAACGCTCTTTTACGTGCCTGCTCAGCCAGCGTAAAGTTGCCAATTTCAGTCCGGTGACAGGCAGCGGGCGTAAAACTAATACATTTTTTTACTATCAAAAAACTGCCTTTTAGAAAATGGCCAAAACGCCGAGTAAAATAATACCGAAAAAATAATTTCAGACAATTTAAATTCTCGAAAAATTCAAATACATGAAAATTTAAATTAATGCGAATGAAAAAACAGCACATTTTCAACGAATCCAATTTTGACGTCGCATTTTTAGAAAGAGCCGGACAAAAATATTGTGTCCATCCAGGTCGTAAGGATATTTTACGCCCTTGACGCACAAGATACTTTTAATTTTAATGTAGTACTCAATACCTAAGAAAAAAGAAATTTACTGCCTTTACCGTTTTATATTTGCGAACATGTTTCCGTTTGAACATGTATAATATAAACATTTCAAAAATAATTTGAAAATATATAATACTCGCAAAAATAGCGTACTGCTCGCGTTTCTGTCGTGTGGCTTTTTTGTATTCCCTAATCATGCATTTAAAATATATGCTTAAATTTAAAGTACTATGAAACATAATTAAAAATCATAACTTAAAAAACTATCAAAATAGCCACATCTGTTTTTACATAAACTCTGTTTTAATTTAATTTTAATTCTAATCTCCTTTCAGTTATCTGTAAAATTTACTTAAGTATAAGATTTTATTACAGCAGCAATTAGAAGAAAAGAAAATTTACTTTTTGACCCTGGTCTGTTTTTATAATGTTGAAGATTGAATATTTGACACAATTTTTTATTTTAAGTGCTTCAAAATATTGTTTGAATTGTTTTTAATTTTTTACTAAATGAATTTAAATTTATTTAGAATTCATTTTCATGTAGTGAAGTATAAACCGTTTTGCTTTTCTAAATAGCTTGCACCACCTGTCTACCTGTATGAATATAGATTCAATTGAGTTATTACTAAATGCTCCTTCTATGTCTTGAAAACAATGCTCATGCTACTTCCCTTTTCGCATTGTATTTATAACGCGGATAGTAAATGTATAAAAATAGTCTACGGTAGATCTGCCTCTTTGAAAGGCAAATTGATTCCTAAGAAGAGGTTTTTTTTATTATGATTATCTCTTTCATGTTAAGTTCCACTAACTTTGCAGTGTTGTTTTCAGCATAAACGAGCCTGGCTTAAGAATAAAGATTTCCCTAAACTTCCTTCGTGATTTACGAGATGTGTATATCAGTCCTTTTTTCAATATGAAAAAGACAATTTCCTATATTTGCTTTGTTTATAACTTTGGTTAGGATTCCGACAAGAAATTATATTTATATAAGATGTAATGATGTTGACCAGGATTAAATATATATTCTTGAAGATGAAAAGTAAAGAGGTCAGTTGATTACTGGTCAAGTTTTATTATAATTCATATCTGAGAGAATCTCTGTACATAAACGATATACGTTTCGACTCTTCGTCGACAGTCCCTATCAGTAGAAAATTCTACTGGAAATGTAAACCTCTGTGATAAAAATACGATGGCTTGTTAATGCAAAGACTTAAAAATGACAGATATAGCGACGTTTATTGAGAAACTACTTATGAACAAGAACAAATGTAGAAGTACAATTTGCAGCAAGAACTGACGTAAGTGAAGTGTCGTGACAATTAAGATAAGTTGATGAAAAGGATACAATTTTCATTATTAAAAGTTATTACCTAATAATCTAACCATTGTGATTTGAAGGTTATATAAACTCGTGCATTGACTTAGTCTGCTGGACGAAATTAATTTAAGACTAAAAATATTGTTGACATACTATATTAAAACACACTTGTCTTCATGCAATCCAGCAGACGAAATAAATACGGCAACGGACGCAAGTGATGTGTAGCCGGTAGGTTGATTCGGATTGATTTGGTAGTAGGTACACTGAGTATATCTACTGCACATGACATAGTTCTTATAAAGCGTGAACGGTACATTGATGTAAAACAGAAGGAAAAGAGAGTGAGAAAAAAGATAAAAGAACAATTATTTTCAGGTTTTGTTAAAAATTTGTAACATTAAGAGTTGAGAATAAAGAAAAATATATATCATTGTCCGGCATGAGTCAGGCTATTATATTTTATGCTCATATTATCTATGTCTGTTCTAAAATCAACTTTATTAGTATTTTCGACAGTGCAAAACATTTCCATAAACATGTGTTTGAAGTAGTATGTTCCTTTAGCTAGAATAACAACATTTTTGAAATCAAAGGAGTGTTTTTTCAAAGTTGCATGCTTAGAAAGAGCGGTGTTCAGTCTGTTGCTGTTGCAGTCTCTTATGTGTTCCTTTAATTTAACATCAATATAACGTTTGGTTTCGCCGATATATCATTGCCCACAATCCAAGCATGTCGATTTGTAGATTACGTTAGTAATTTCATTCTTTGAAATGAGATCTTTCAGAGTTCTGAACAAATTTAAAGGATTTTTAAAAGGCTTAAATATCATCTTGATATCATGCTTCTTGTAAAATTTTTGGAGAATTCTAGACATTTGTGGATAATAAGGTAGAATAATCGAACGATTTAAGTTCAAGTCGCTGTTTAATTTGTCGTTAATATTACGCTAAGGAGTGAAAGCTTTATTATCTTCTTGTTTTATGAATTTATTAACAAGTTTTTCTGAAAAACCATTGATTTTGAGTGTGTGAGAAACGCTTTCTGAATTTTTCTGGTTAAAAGAAACATGGGAAAGTTTGATGTGTCTGTCAACTAAATTGTTAATAATACTAGTTTTATAAGAAGGATAAATAATAAAATAGAAATTAGTGTACTAGACAAATAAAATCTGAACTCTGTAAAGATCCTGAAATGTAGTAATGATTTTGTTTTAAAGTACTATGGACTCTCAAAGATTCGCAAACCGGATTGTCCGTTGCGTCCAGTAACATTTTTTGAGTCTTGACGTAAAATCACTTTTTACCAACACTCCACACGATCTCGTTCTTGACACTGTGAAAATTATATGGAACCTAATCAGATGCCATACATAATTACCTTATGAATTTTTTATACAATTATTAGAATTTTGTTGGAGAATACTTATTGCACTTTTTAAGGAAATTTTTAAGAACAGAAATATGGCCTACCTATGGATTCACCTATCTCTGCCGCAGTATCTGATTTGGTAATAGAATCCTTGGAGCATGATATTCCTTCTGAAAATCAGAACTTATCTTCACTGTTTTCCTATCGGTAGTCGATGACATCTTGTCTTGTTTACCTCACAATCAAATTGAAACTTTCAAAGACTTGTTTAATACATATCACAACAGATTACAGTTCACAATTGAATATGAGAAAAGTATTTCTGTCTTAGATGTACATATCTCCAAAATTAATGGTAAAATTTACACTAACTGGTTCTGTAAACC
The DNA here is from genome assembly GCA_032357855.1 of Amphibolips quercusostensackenii. Taxonomy (NCBI): domain Eukaryota; kingdom Metazoa; phylum Arthropoda; class Insecta; order Hymenoptera; family Cynipidae; genus Amphibolips; species Amphibolips quercusostensackenii. The sequence continues at coordinate 10,683 of JAUELO010389499.1, read as the reverse complement.
GACTTGGTCTGACGGATACACCAATTTCTATTCTATTACTTATCTTCCTTATGAAACTAGTATTATGAACAATTCGGTTGACAGAGCCTTTAAACTTTCCCATGTCTCTTTCTACCAGAAAAATTTAAAAACCCGTTTTTCACATACATAAAATCAATGGTTTTCCTGAAAAACTTGTTAATAAATTAATAGAACAAAGAGTTAATAAAATTCTTACTTCGCATCATAACATTAACGACGGATTAAACAGCGACTTAAGCTTATATCGTTCGATTGTTTTACCTTATATTTACAAATGACCGGAATTCGCCAAAAATTATACCAGAAACATGATATCAACGTCATATTCAAACCTCTTAGAAATCCTTTTAATTTGTTCAGAACTCAGAAAGATACAATTTTGAAAAATAAAATTACTAACGTAATCTACAAATTAACATGTTCGGATTGTGGGCAATGTTATATTAGTGAAACCAAACATTATACAGATGTAAGATTAAAGAAACACATGAGAGACTGCAACAACAACAGACTCAACAGCGCTCTCTGAGCATGCAAGTTTAAACAAACTCTCCTTTAATTTTAAAAGTGTTATTCTAGCTAAAGGAACACACTTCTTTAAGCGTATGTTTATAAAATGTTTTTCATTGTTAAATATACTAATAAAGTTAATTTTATAAAAGATATATAATATGAGCATAACATATAATAGCCTTATTCATGCTAAAGAATTATATATATTTTTCCTTATTCTTAACTCTTAATATTACAAGCTTTTAACATGATCCGAAAATAATTGTTCTTTTATCTTGCTTCTCACTCTCTTTTCCTTTCCTTTACATTAATCTTACTGTTCACGCTTTACAAAAACTATGCCATGTGGAGTAGATATACTCTATGTACCTACTACTAAATAAATACGAATCAACCTACCGACTACACATCACCTGCGTTCGTTGCCGAATTTATTTCGTCTGCTGGACGGCATAAAAACAAGTGTGTTTTAATATGCCAACAATATTTTTAGTCTTAAATTAAGTCCGTCCATCAGACCGAGTCAATGCATGAGTTTATATAACCTTTAGATCACAATTTTTAGATTATTAGGTAATAACTTTTAATGATAAAAATTGTATCGTTTTAATCAACTTATCTTAATTGTCACGACACTTCACTTACGTCAGTTCTTGCTCTAAATTTTACCATCACATTTTTTTTTGTTCATACGTAGTTTCTTAATAGCTGTCGCTATATCTGTCCTTTTTAAGTCTATGCGTTTACAAGCCACCGTATTTTTATTACACAGGTTCACATTTTCAGTATAATTTTATACTGATGAGGGCTTTTAACGAACAGTCAAAACGTATACCGTTTATGTACTGAGAGTCTCTCAGACATAAATTATAATAAAACAGGACCAGTAATCTACAGACCTTTTTACTTTTCATCTTCAAGAATATAGAAAATTATATTTGTTTAATAAATTTGATTCTGACCAGCAAAGCATCCACTAAGCTACTGAAATCCATCAAATACCTTAAAGCCCCATGTCTGTCATCTGTAAAGATGACGCATATCTGTTTATGATCCTTCAATGATGTATTCGGCGATACATGCTATCCTTTAAACACTTCGCTCATACTTATTGAACATAAAGTCTAATAATCTTTCTAGTGACATCTAGGTGTTACGAAAGTAGGTGTATTACCCCGATTATTTTGAATTAAATCAGTGATTGAGTGGTAATATAATATAACCTCATCTCTCTGTTTGGTTCCGTAATACCTCAAGTCAATTAATGTGCGGTAGCGTCACATCCGATGAGCAATGGTTATTCTTGAACACAGGAATAGTTTATCAGATTCCTCCACTCTATAGATGATGGTAGGTTCATAGAGTCAAATAGTAGTTACGCTGAGAAAATCACCGTAGGTGAGCGTCTGCCTCCTAAATGGTGCTCGATCTTTTTCGCAGCCAAGTCTCTGAAAAATACCTTGGTAATCCAATGAATTGAATATTGTCTCTGATATAAAGTGATCCTTCATGTATTTTCACAGGCCTGTTATGAATAACTAATCTGCTCTTGTTATCTGAGCCTATAACATTCGCCTTGAAAGTCCTAGGTCCTTGAATTAAGAAAATAGACGTTGGTTCCGATACCAAACGTTTGCTTTAAATAGCAGACCCTCCTTGAGCACAGCAAATATTTATCTGTATAAAATTTGAAATAAAATATGGACATTTAGCTTCTATTTTAATTATGAGTCTTCAACTCAACATCTTTTGAAAATAGATTTGGATCTCTCTCTTTGTTGTCAACTTTGGTTTTTTCGAGAGGATCTTCACATTAATCCTCTCAAACCCATAGTGATTCATGCATTCGATCTTGTTAATACTCTTTAGCACTTCCCGCTCTGCAGTTGTTACAAGTTATTATTGACTATCCCTCTTAACATCTATGAACTTCCATTCTGCCGTTTTCATGGTCGGACTTTGGACTGCAATCATCGTAAGTACTGTTGTTGGTTTCACGGATACACTAGTAATCCAAGGCGGCAACTTCACTAGCTTTGGCAGGTCTTTGTTCTCGATCATTTAAATTTTATCTTCGGCTTAAGGTTGCAAATCGCCAACAGCTTTAGTGAGTTAAGGTCAGAACACTTTGTTCCAACATACGCTGCCACCGATAAAAGCATAATTTTCGAAGCAGCAATCTTCTAGTATTGAGGTGACTTTTTCAGGCTGCACCTCAACGATTCTTTTTTTTAATTTTGCTTTAATTTTCTTTGCAAGCCTGGATGTAGGAGTCTCTTGGATCTCTCAGCCGCTTCTTTTTTTGCTCCAGGATTTTATTTAGTGCGCCTCCTTGAAATCCCTGTTTGTCTAGTTGTAACGCTTGATTAATTTATCAATTGGTGTTTCAACCTTTTTCTAGCAGCTCCCGACAATCTAGCTGGTTGTGATTTTAACGTTTGCTATAAACCCCAGGATTAGCATCGTTCGGCGAGTAGATAGGGAAATATTTGTTCAATCTCTACAGAGACTTCTTGGATCATAGAATACTTTAAAATTTTAATTTTCTGTGATCGTATGATAATTTCCTAAGCCACACTTATTTTTAAAGTGATGTTTAAAAATATTTCATTAAAAATTGCAGAATTGAAATATTATTACAGTTTTTGATTCACCGCTACCTTGAATTTTTAAAAAAATTTTTAATTTTCCTGTCCACCATCCACTTTGAAGCAATTTATTATATTCATTAAAAAATTATTAGAATCTCGTTTAGCCTCACTAAATATCAGTTGATTTGGATTTTTCTGATGTAGCATTTTTATTCAATTACTTAAAAATTATCATACATTATTCCTTCGTTATCCCTAGCCAGTCCTTTATTAAATCGTTATTACTTACCCACATACGATAATAAAAATTTAATGCTATGTTTTTTGATGCAGAGTTAAGCTCACAGACTTCACACCCTGGACCTGGTGTATCTCATACCGGAGTTTCCTATTCTCCTATAACACATCAAGTTCTAAATTATTCAAACAGATCTTCGCCTCCTGCCGAACCTCGTCTTCGTGACAGACCCAGGTCTCCTTCTGCTAGTCATTCCACTTTATACATACTTGGATATACACCTGAAGAACTTAGATTTATCCGGCTTATTCCAAACACTAATTCGTCCCGGCAATTTGAAATTCAAAGATACACTTTTCCTAGTGATAAACCAATTCAAGTGAAAGGAGAACATCATGTCCTTCAGCCTATGCTAACCGAAGAACAAACAGTATTATCGACGTCCAACGGAGACGTCTTTGCGATAGTGGTGGCTGGTAGAAGACTTCGTGGAATTCATACAGAAAGAAGTGCCAAACAAAAACGGGCAAAAATTAACATGTACAGCGGTGAGGTAGAAGAAATAACAAAAGAAGAAATCAAGGATGTTCCATCAGGCCAAATTTCACCAATCTCAAAGTGTTTTAAAATCCTTCATATGGAAAAAGGTAACTTCAATATTGTCATCGTGTTTTTGAATTTTAAAAAACAATAAAAACTTTCTCTCGAAATATAAGAAGGCTCAATCAGAACAAAAAAGATTTAATACAAAAAATTATTTTGTCCCGGGAAAATAATGATTTAGTGTGATGGTATCGTATCGCAACATACGATTTTTTTGCTGAGAGGTCTATAATAAAAAGAATAGTATATGTTTCTTTACAAATAAGCGATAATAATTGTCGAATTAGTTGGTTATTTGATGCCCGCAAAAAGTGTCAAGTAGTTTTATTTAAGGGCTTTTTGTTTGAAAAAGTATTTTATTATTTTACTGTATTTAAGACAAGTATAAAGTGTCAGTTGCCTGATTTTAAATCAATAATTTCATTATGACTATACTGAACATTAGATACACAAAAATCCTTTCAACAAAATATGCATTTAATTCAAATTGCTTTATTTGCAATTTTTCAGTGTAAAATCATTTAATTTTGTGTGTAGTTTGAAATAAACAAATTTAATTTTCCACGCTACTAGTTTAAAACTGTCTTTCTGATAAAGTATCTAACTTAAATCATATAATTTTAAGCATCATAAATGTTAAATTATTATACTATTAAGGATTGCATTGAATAAGAGAAAGTTCTAATCTAAGGATCGTTGGATGCTTTCTAAAGCCACGGCTTTGTATATACTTATGTTTGAAAATACTCTTTTAAAAAGTGCAGAAATAAGCTATTAATGTAATTAATAATTGACCGCATTATCAGATTTTTTCAATATTCTCAATTTTTCTGCCCATTACTTTACTTTAAAACAATTTAATAAATTTGCAATATTTATTATATATAAATATTCTTATGTTTATAATATTCTTAGTCAATAACTATATAAAGTGAAATTTATGACTCAAACTGTGTATAGTTCACAAAGTTTTAGAAATTTGAAGTATTTATATTACGGCAGTGATATAAATAGTAACTAAATAAGTGTCTGAAATTTATACGATAATTTATTTTTGAAATTCCGCATCAGGATCGCGAAAACGAATTTCATAAAATATAAATGACGATCACCTTTATTAACATGCGATTGTCCAGTTCAAAAAGATATTTAGCTCTGTTTTTAATTGCAGATTCGAGTGCACAGATTTTAAACCCTGGGCCTAGTGTTCCCCGTTCCAGAATTTCTCATTTTCCTGATGGACATCATGCTCTAGGTTCTTTGAGCAGATCATCGCATACGGTCCTGAGCTAAGGCGCACTAAAACACAATATCTGGCCACGGCCCTGTTCGTCTCAAGTCTGCTCTGCGCTGACACCTGTGTGCGGTCAGTTTCTTTTTACACTTCTCGCTAAGTGCACATATACTTGTACAAATATTTTCTTTTTCTTTTAATAAATGATAATTATTGAAGTCAAGCTCGCTTATTAATTGAGTTATGACCCAAGCTCACGTCGTGCGGTTTGCAGCTTAAGCCCAGAGTTCTAGGATTCTTGAGAATTCACGTCGCGATAAGTTTCTCTGTCGGTTCTTGTTGCCTTTGTCAACGCGAATATTATTAAGTGTTTGTGCACATTATCAGGAAAAATCGACGTGGCTTCGACAAACAAATTTGTCGGCAAAAATTATTAGCAATGTCGATTTTAAATAATGTGTGCATGAAAAACTCAAGGTGCTAATGAAATTTCCTCCGGAACAGAAACGCAAACATCATCTTGCTGCAGGGAATGAAGCAGCTCGTACGAAGTGGGTGAAGGAAGATGCGATCGCCTCGTTTACAAATATAGCTTCAACTAAACGAAAGCTGTAAGTCAGTGAGAGGTATGCTTGATAAGCTCGACCAAGTGTACCATCAAACATCAGAATTTAATAAAATTTTGATTATTAAACGATGTCATTAGGTAAAAATGAGCCTGTATTAGTCGCACAGTAAGTGGCTTAAGTCAAGAATTTAGATATACAGGTCAAACAGAGTGGAGAGACGGTAAACGACGTTGCCATTAATACTAAAGTTATCTGTACTTGGCCGACAAAGTAGAAAAATTTTAGGCATGCATGGCGCTGTATGTCTAAAGATAAATGGACGTTGCTAAATCTCGCAGGCGAAATTTATAAAAAAATAAGGTAATTCAATAAAATGCAAAGAGCAGGAAACTGCATTTCTTGCTATGTAAAGTAAATTCAGTAGCTCTTAGTCTAAAACCAAGCCTGTAGAAAATTTAAAGACAGAAAATTTTAAATGCGACAAGTGACATACTATTTCTGTCACAAGAAAGGGCATTTTTTTGTAATTGTCGCAGTATTAAAAAGACTAGCAATGATAATAAATTAAAACAGGGGAGTGCATTGGCATTTTATGTTAAGAGTAAAGATATTTTGTTGTTACTGGCTAGAACACTTTAACAGAAGTAGTTAAATGACACTGAAGCATCCGCACATTTGACTCACCACCGTGAGTGCCATTGTGCTTTTGAAGAAATTAATAAAAAGGAGGATGTCACTGTTGCTAGCCATCAAACGTAGCCGATCAAACGTAATAGAAAAATAATTATTAAGTAATAAGTAATAAATAAATCAAATAAAGAAACTAATCAATGGAGAATGGTATGAATCAACCACTGAGAATGTGTTGTATAACTTGTATATTGCAACTCTGAATAGAAATTCTAGAGAAGTCTTGACAGAAAAAGGCTTTATGGTAATAAAAGATAAAGAATTTGCTAAAGTATTCGAAAGAGATAAATTAATGGCACATGCGTTCGTGAATTAAATAATCTTTACTCAATGATGATTCGTAACTGTACGAAAGCAAATATGGTTTCGCGTGGTGATGTGAAACTGTGGCACGAACAGCTAGAGCATGTTAACATAATGGAAATTCTACGTTTGGATAGCGGAACCGAATTTCGTAATGATGAGTTCTGCAATATCCTTTCGAGGCATGAAAGTAAACACAAAACGACGGCACCGAACACCCTGCAACATAATTCTTAGTTGGAGAAAGAAAACAAAACGGCGGCAAAAAGCTTGAAGGAAAAAAACCCAAATAATTCTTGTTGAATATTAAAAGAATTTGACAAACTACAAATGATTCAAACAAGTGACTGAAAAAATCACATTTTATAGATATGTAAACTTCAGCGAGCATTCTCAAGTCAAATTTTATAGTCAGAATATAGATTTGGCTTAAGAAGACAGCAAAATGTGGAAAATATCGAAATAGCGGACAATAATAAGGATATTTAATTAGACGAATGCAGACAGCCGCTTAAAGAAGTTGTGAAGAAAAAACACTCTTTTGACAGGAACTGATGCTTGTGTTTTACATACAAAAAACAGCTGTCCGCCATAGAGATCTGTAAAAAGAAGTTCACATGAATGTTCCCAATGAAGTCATGAAATCAGCAAATCTCGTGAGGAGGCTAAAAAAGGGTCTATATAGACTTAAGCAGGCTCCACGCTGCCGAAACCGAAAATTTAGCAACCTACTTCGCAATTTCAAATTTCAGCAAAGACAAGCTGAGAAATGCGTTTCCATTGCTAAGCTTAAAAGAAGGCCGCAATACTTATTTCCTACGTGGACAATTGTCTTATATATGTATTTGTAGAGGTTGATAAGAAGTGTTATCATCCTTTGCAAACCTGAGATTTTTATATGTATAGAGTGCTATAACAAAGTTCATCAATAAGTTGATCCGCGTTTTTAAGGTGACTGTCAGCGAGCCTGGATACTATCTAGAAATGGAAATTAAGCTGTACCTTAAGTTTAGGTAAATTCTTCTGTATGAAACCAGTTACGTTATTTCTATGCTGTAAAAATTAATTTGTAAGACGAAAACACCAATAGGATACTAGCTGATCGCCACGTGGTTTTGTCAACTGCTGACGAAGAAAGTGATGTCACTTTTCGAAGTGAGGTGTCATACAGAGAAGCAATCGAATGTTTGATGTTTGCAGTGAAATGTGAAAAGAAAAGTATTTTTCGAGTTTAAATAGAAAACAGGAGCTAACTCGGTATTCCGGCTTTGGGTTCGGATTCAGTGACCCAAAAAACATAAGAATTGACTACTCTTGTTCGTCGGACGAGCTCCTTTTTTGTGGAGCTGTGTTATTAGTAAATTGAAATTTCATTTACTTGACTTAGAAAAGGCTTCGATTTTACAAATATTGAGGTGGCGAAAGTGGAAATCTGCTTATATTTCTGTTTTATTCCGAAAAGAAATACTACTTATTTATTGGGAGAAAACAGCAGGCAAGAATAAGAGGGTACAAGAACGAGTGACTTCAATATTTACCTGAAAAATGCGTTCTGGAGAAATTGAATTCGTCAGGCGTAGGCTTCTTAAGTAGTGCTTTTCCAAGCAAACAGACTAGTATCTCGATTGGAATAATAACCAAGGACTAGAGAATTGTACTGAAAAACATTACTGGAAAAAATGAAAAAAAAGAAACTGGTTAATCTTATTGATTGAAGCTGGATTATCAAACTATATGAATTGTCAATCTTAATTATTCATTAGTTACTGATGAAATTATGACGAAACACAAAGCAAGATTAAAATTATTTTCCAGAATTTTGTTCTGTGGCAAAAATCCTTTTTTTAATGTAAAATAATAATTTTTTACGAAAATTTTTCATCCTACAGTTTAAATTATAATTCTTTATAGAACTTTCCTATTCAAAGTCACTATTGCATTTATTTAAAAAAATTCCATGTTGCCAGAAAATTAATCTTATTCTAAAAAAATTTGGATATATATTAGAACTTTAAAATTTTAAGCAATGTCTGGAAAATTTTAACACAAGATTTCAAAAACAAAAAAAGTAAACAAAACAATAAAATTTGGAATACATTCCGCGAAAGTGAGATTGAAAAAAAGTAATTATAAAAAGCGTCCGCCTTTATCTCTTTTCGTATAATATTACAAAATTTAAGTAATAAGTTTGTAATAAAACTGAGAATCTCATATGTCTAAAATAAATAGATAGAATTAGTTCAAAAATTTAGAAATTGATTGGCTTTTGGTAAGACTAATGTCATGAATTAGGTCCATTGCAGTGGTCCGCTTCCACGAAATATTTTTCAAATTGACACAAACTTATTTTTTTGCGCTAGAAATGGGCTGCATTGCACCAAAAAGTGAAAATTTTGCGCCACAAGACTGCAGGAGTTATTGCAAGTCATAAGGTGTGGGAGAGGCTGGCTGCATATTTGACCGTTTTTTTTCAAATCATCACAACATTCGGTTTCAGATGCGCTTTATTGCTCAAAACAAAATTTTGAAAAATTAGTCAATAAAAATAAAATTTGATAGAATATCAGGGGGGATGGTGACGCTGATGTGTAAACCCACATTATGCACTAATAATCACATTTAACTCACAAAACGCATAACACTACAAATGCAATACATTACACTACCGGCAATTTTTAAATCGAATAAAAAATTAGAAATTTATAAAGTTCTAATTACCTGAGGCCCGTGATAATATCAGATAATTCAAAGTCCCATATTTGAATATATCAAATCGCAACAAAAAAAATCAATTTGATTTATTCTCAAATGAGCTCTATTGCACCTAATGTCAAGTACTGTAACTGATAGCCGGACATTAAGGAATTTATATAAGAAAAGTGTGATAGGGGAGTGTTTGGAAGAAGGTATAAGAGGGAAGTATAAAGTTTTTGATCAATCTAGAATTTTTGTTTTGCTCATTTTGAAAACGCTTATTTTAATGACTTTACAAAGTCATCATGTGTCACAGACCACAGAAAAATACGCAAAGCTACTGATAATTCTATAGTAAGATACATACTCTCATATCTAATCGCATCCAATAAGTAAAGCGCTTCACGCTAAAACATAAGTATCCAAAGTCTTTCGCTTCAGGCGTCGCTTACTCCGCTGATAAGCATACTTATCAACTTGCTCTATCCTCTCATCTCGTAGAATATGTTGCATACTCTTTTTCAATTTTTGTTTGAAACCCAAGACCCACACCCTTTCCGTTAAAGAAGACTATAATCGGTCACTCATCCATGAATATAATAAACAGCTAAGAGGAGCTAACGTATCGTTATCTAACAAATTGCCTGATATCAACCCATTGACTTAGCTTAATATGTTTTAATATTCTTTGGCTTATTTGGGAGGACCCTGAATCAGCGATGCTAACCGACCGCGACTTTTTCAACTACCCATGTACCAAAAAGCGCGGGTCTATTTAAAATTATAAAATATGTACTTCTAATATTATGTTATTAATAAATAATTCCAAAAACTCAGGTATTTTTTAGATTAAATGCAGTTGATCTTGTTAAAGGGAGAAACTTCAAACAATATTTATCAGTATTAATATAGGAAATATTTATTGATTTCAAATAGACCCCACGCTTTTCGGTACATGCACAGTTGAAAAAGTCGCTGTCCGTTAGCATCACTGATCCAAATGCGCTTGATCCCATCATGAAAAAATTCAATTGCGCTCATTTTCTAAAACTGATAACGAGAGCGTACAGTGCAAATGGAGTGGGGGCTGATGACACGCTTTACGTATTTCGAGTCATAATTATTATTGTAAAACCGCAATATACGAGACGTGTTCAAAAAGTAAGGTGACTTTTAAATTTTCGCGGGCTACGTACATTCAAGTTTTGAATTTTTTGTTTTGTTGTG
>JAUELO010389198.1:0-14423 GCA_032357855.1 Amphibolips quercusostensackenii | reverse complement strand
TCAAATAAGATTTAAATATTATTACATTGATTTAATCTTTTAAGAATGATAATTGCTCAATGCTTTTCATGGAGTAAACTGATTAATCAATTATTAACTGATTATAATTAAACTTACATTTTCTCAAATAAGATTTAAATATAATAACATTATTTGAATCTTTTGAAAAAGATAATTGCTTAACGCTTTTTATGTAGTGAACTAATGAATTAATTATTAAATCATTCTATAAAAACTTACATTTAAAAAAAAAATATTTGGATATTATCACATAATTTGAATCCCTTATTACAAATAATTGCTTAATGCTTTTCATGTTGTGAACTGATTAATTATTAATGAACTGATTTTACTAAGACTTACATTTTCAAAAATAAGATTCACAAATTATTACATTAATTGAATCCTTTGATTTAAATAATTGTTTAATGCTTTTTATGTTGTGAACTGATTAATCAATTAATAACTGATTCTATTAAAACTTACAATTTCTGAAATAATATTCATATGTTATTACATTATTTAAATCTTTTAATGAAAAGAATTGTTTCATGCTTTTCATGTCGTGAACTGATTAAGTAATTATTAACTGATTTTATTAAAACTTATAATTTCTGGAATAAGATTCATATGTTAGTACATTATTTCAATCTTTCTATGAAAATAATTGTTGAATGCTTTTCATGTCGTGAACTGATTGATTAATTATCAGATAATTCTATTAAATCTTACACTTTGTGAAATAAGATTTAAATATTATTACATTATTTAAATCGTTTAATTAAGATAATTGCTGAATGCTTTTCATGTAGTGAACTGATTAATTAATTCATAACTGATCATGTTAAAACTTACTTTTTTTAAAAAAGGATTTAAATATCATTACAATATTTGAATCCTTTAATATAAATAATTGACTAATGCTTTTCATGCTGTGAACTGATTAATTCATAATCAACTGATTCTATTAAAACTTACATTTTCTCAAATAAGATTGAAATATTATTAAATTATTTGAATTCTTTAATATAAATAATTATTTATTGCTTTTCATGTTGTGAACTGATTAATTAATTATCAACTGATTTTATAAAAACTTACATTTTCTTAAATAAGATTTGAACATTATTACATTATTTAAATCCTTTATTATAAATAATTGTTTAATGCTTTTCATGTCGTAAACTGAATAATTAATCATCAACTGGTTCTATTAAGACTTACATTTTCTTGAATAGGATTTAAATATTATTACATTATTTAAATCCTTTGATATGTATAATTGTTTAATGCTTTTCATGTTGTAAACTGATTAATTCATTATAAGCTGATTCTATTAAAACTTACAATTTTTTGAATAAGACTCGAATGTTATCACATTATTTGAATCTTTAAATAAAAATAATTGCTTAATGCTTTTCATGTTGCGAACTGATTAATTAATTATCAACTGATTCTATTAAAAATTAATTTTTCTAAAATAGGACTAAAATATTATTACATTATTTTAATCTTTCAATGAAAATAATTGTTAAATGCTTCACATGTCATGAACTGATTAGTTAATTATCAAATGATTCTATTTAAACATAAATTTTTTGATTTAGAATTAAAAGGTTATTAATAAGTACCCAAATTGATTATTCAGCTAAGGGTTTTCTAATTGAATTGTGGCTATATAATTTGTATGATGAAAGTTTATTTATATTTAAAATACCCGTATTCGAATTATTTGATTTTTGTTAAAGTTTGTGTTGTTAGGATATGATGATCTGATTTTAATTTTTTAAATTATATGTACATGTGTTTGAATTTTTCCTAGAATTAGTATAAAAGGTTATCAATAATTCAAATTTCCAGAAATGCAATTTTAAATTTCAAATAAAATGTGAAGTGAAAATTATTAAAATGTTTCAACGAAAATAATGCCTAATGATTTTCACGTTGTGAACTGATTAATTAATTGTTATCTGATTAAATTTTTTTTAAATTAAATAACATAAAGTTGAATTTTAATTTTTTTCAAATTGAGTAACACATATATATTATTCACTTCAAAGTTATTTAATTAATTATTGGCTATAATTTGCATAATAAAAGTTGATTTTTTATTTAAAATGCTTTCATGACAATCATATAATTTTTTTAAGTGTTTGCGATACTTTGAAATGATTATCTGAATTCAATTTTTCAAATTATATTCACATCTTAAGTTCCAATTTTTTCTGGAATTAGTATAAAAGTTTATTAATAAATTGAATGTGTAGAATAAATATAATTGTAAATAAAAAAAATATATATATATTATAAAAAGTTTTTTAATGTTTCAATGAACTGTTTAATTTATTATAAACAAATTAATTTCGTTAAAAATATTACATCACACAAAAATTGAATTTGAATTGTTTTTTAATTCAGGAACACAAATTGAATATTTACTCTTAGGTATTGTAATTGAATATTGGCTATTATTTTCATAATAAAATTTTATTTTTCCTTCAAAATACCTCTATTACAATTATATATTTTTCAAATGTTTGTGAAGTTATTTAATAATTATCTAAATTCAATTTTAAAAATTATAATTGCATATATTTTATTCTGTTTTCGAATTAGTTTCCAGGGTTATTAATAAATTAAATATTCATAAAAATGCGATTTCGAATGGAAAATATATATAGTGTGAAAATTATTGAAATCCTTCAATCAAAATAATTTCTTGATGCTTTTCATGTTGTGAGCTAAATAGTCAATTATTAACTGATTTTATTAAAACTTACATTTTTGGAATAAGTTTAAAAGGTTATTAATAAATCAAATTTTTAGAAATAGAAGTTCCTTCTTAGCGAATTTTACTTTTAAGCTGAATGAATAATTATTGACTGATATATTTGTTCACAATATCAAATCAAGTAAGAATTAAATTTTATTTCTTTTTAATTAAGTAACATAAATAAATTTTTTTTTAAGATCATGTAATTGGATATTGGCTATTATTTGTATGATAAAAGTTTATTTGTTATTTAAAATACTACAATTATATTATCATGTTGTTTATAATAATGATTATAATATATCTGTTACAATTGTATATTTTTTCTGAATGTTTTTGATCATGTTAAATGAGGATCCGAATTTAATTTATAAATTATATGTACATTTGTTTTTATTTTTCCGAAAATTGGTATAGAAGCTCATTGATAATACAAATTTTTAGAAATAAAATTTTAAGTTTAAAAAAAAAATTGCATCAAGTAAAAATGATTTGAATATTTTAACACAAATAATTGCTTGAGTCATTTAATGTTGTGAACTGATTAATTAATCATTGGCTGATTAATTTTTTCTCAACATTAATTACATGAAAATTAAATTTTAATTTTTGTCGCATAAGTAACATAAATTAATTATTAACTTACAGATTATGTAATTAAATATTGGCTCCTATGTCTATGATAAAAGTTTATTTTTTATTTAAAAAAACTCTATTAAATTACATAATTTTTTGAAATGTATGTGACGCTGCTAAATAAGTATTTGAATTAAATGTTCGAAATTATATGTTCATAAAATTAATGTACAGAAATACAAATGAATTTATTTTAAATGTGCAATGTAAAAATTATATAAATGCTTCAATCAAAAAAATTGTTTGATGATTTTTATACTGTGAAATGATTAATTAATTACTAACAGATATTATTTAAACTTACATTTTCTGGAATTAGTTTGAAAGTTTATAAATAAATTAAATTTTCATAAATAAAAGTTTAAATTTTAAAAAAATAATGTGAAAATTATTTGAATGTTATAATAAAAATTATAGTCCATTGCTTTTCATTTTGTGAAATAATTAACTTATTATCAACAGATTAATTTCTTTCACAATATGAAATAAAATTAAGATTAAAATGGAGCTTTAAGTAGACAAAAACTTAAAAATAAAATAGTTATTCTAATATTGGGTAAATGATAAAAAGTAACAAAAAATAGTCTTAAAGTATTAAAAATTAGAGCGTTTAAAATTAAAAATTATTTATTAAAAACAAATTAAGTTGACCAGCTGTAAATATTAATTAATTAATGTAATTTGGAAGCAAATTGTAGTTCGAGTGTTGAAAATGTTACAATAATTATTCTGCAATACGATTCTTAATCTGTTTATATTGAAACAATGTGCAAATTTAACCTTAAAAATTCAACTCTTAATGTCTGATTAAAATAAAATAAACTATTTTTAATATAAATATAACCTAAAATTATTATATTCGTTATTAAATGCTTTTATTCATATAAAAATTTAATTTAAATATTGTTTGAAATTTTAGAGTGCAAAATGTTAACTTCTAATATTACAATTCCCATCGTAACGTGAAGTAACAATTAAAAATTATTAATTTTAAACGACCAGAATAGAAATTATTCAGTTTAAGAGGATTTTTGTATAAGAAAACGTTTCAATTTCACAATACGATTTTTAAAGAGAAGGGAATTTATTTTGTCATTTAAATTTTTCTCCAACTGAAAAAGAATCTTTTTTGGTTCCAAATTTTTAGTATGGAAAAAAGTGTTAAATGTTATATTGGTAACATTTATATCAAGTTTAATCAAGAAAAGTTGTTCTCCTAAAAAAGAACTACAAATTTCTTCATAATCATTTTTTGATGGAATGGATTATTTTTTTTTTAATCATAAAAAATGATATTAAGATTGCAAGAATTAAATTTTTAAACTAACGACACAAACTATATAGGTTAAACTACCTTGTTAAAACTTTATTTTTCTTGTTGAAAATTCATCTTTTAGATTGAGAATTAAACGATTTTGTTAAGCATTCGTTTTTTTATTAAGATTTTTTTTTACTTAAGAATGTTTCTATTCCATTTTTAAGCAAAAATTGATATTTTGTTATTATCTCATCAAAAATAAATATTTTTCAGTTAAATTTCAAACTATTTATTTCATAATTAATATATTTTGTTGGAAAATCTCTTTTTTGTAAAAAATCAATCTTCGTGGTTCAAAAATCATACTTTTTGGTTAAAAAGTTAACCGTTTGGTTGTTTAATAACTTGCTTTAGTTAAGGGTTCAACTATTTTTTTTAAAATTCGCCTTTTTGGTAAAATTTAATTTTTATATATTGAAAATCAAAATATTTGTTATTTAAGTATCAACTTTCACACGTTTGTTTGAAAATTCATCTTTTTGGGTAAAAAAAATTACTTGGTTTAAAGTTAAACTACTTTTTTTTTAAAATAATTTTTCTGTAAGCTGAAGATTCGTACTTTTAGTTAAAAATTTATATTTTTCGGCTGCAAACTAGCCTTCTTTGTTAAAAATTCTTTTTTTTGTATTAAAATTCAATAACTTATTGTCAAATTAAACTATTTAGTTGAAATTTAACTTTTTTAAAGAAAATTCATATTTTGGGTAGAAATTTCATCTATTCGGTAAAAATGTAAAGCACTTGAATTAAAATTTAGTTATTTAGTACAAAATTAACTTTTTATTTGAAAAATAAAATTTTTCGGTTAAAAATTCAACTTTTTGCAGATAATTCGTCTTTTTGGCTTTAAAAATAAAATTTTTAAAAAAATTGATGCATTTTTACTGAAAATTCATCTTCTTTAGTTTTTAATTTCAACTATTTGGTGAAAAATTTATCTAAATTGTTAAAAATTCGTCTGTTGGTCAGAAAGTTATTCTTATTTTTTTATAATTCATCTTTTACATTGAGGATTTAACTTTTTGGTTAATAATTCGTCTTCTTCAGTTAAATGTAACTCTTTTAAAATCTGCTTTCTCCCATGAGAATTCATTTTTTTAACTGCAAATTTATTGACTTTATTTCTAGTTCAAAAAATATCTTTTTGAATTGAAAATTAAGCTATTTGTGTAAAAATTTGACTTTTTGTTACAATTTTTTTTTCGTCCCGAATTCAACTACTTTCTATCAAGATAAAATACATTCTTATAATTTTTTTTTAAGATTCACCTTTTGGTTGAAAATGTAATTTTTTGGTTAAAAATTTCTTTGGATAGTAAATGTATGTTTTTTGTTAGAACAAGGTCTTTTTGGTTATAGAATAAATCTTATTATTTAGAAATTTATTTTTGCAAATGAGAAATGAATTATTTGGTTAAAATTTTTATTTTTTTCTTAAATTAAAGTAGTTAAACATTCGGTTTTCTTTTATTAAAAATGAACTTGTTTAACTGAAAATTAGACTATTCCATTTTTGGTTCAAAATTTTTTTGTTGAAGTAAAAACACAATTATTTAGTTAAAAATCTATCTTTATTATTTAAAAATGTATCTGTTTCTTTAAAAATTCAACTCTTGTTAATAAAAAAAAATTTTTTCCTCACAATTAAACTGGTTAAGATTTTTTTAAATCTTCTGTTGAAAATTACTTTTTTGAACTGAAAACTTGATTATTCCATTTTTAGTAAAAAATACATTTTTGTTTGTTTGTTTAAAATTGATCTTTATTGATTAAAAATTCACCTATTTGGCTGGAAATTCAACTTTTTTGTTTAAAATTAGTTTTCTTTTAATTTAACTGGTTAAACATTTGTTTTTGTTCTGTTCGAGAATAATTTTTTTTTCAACTGAAAATTTGACTATTTCATTTTTGTCTGAAAAAATGCCTTTTTTGTTTTTGTAAAAATACAATTATTTATTAAAAAATTCATCTTTATTATTTTTAAATTCATCAACTTGTCTAAGGATTCAACTTATTAATCAAAATTAGCCATTTTTCTTTTAATTCAACTAGTTAAAAATTTATCTTTTGGCATAAAATTCCCCTTTTATGGTAGAAAAGTGATCTTTTTCGGTTAAAATTATTTTTTTAAGTTATCTTTATAATTGAAAATTTAAATTTCTTTTATAAAAAAATTGTCTCTTTGTCTTGAAAATTAAAATATTTATGGCCCAATTTTAATCTATTGCTTAAATTTTTTTCAATTTGTCCTTCTTAACTAAAAATTCATTTTTTTCGATAATAGATTTAATACTTTCACGATGATTCATTATGATAAATAAGTTTTTTTTGGTTACAATCGTGTGAAAAACTACGAAAAACTACGAGTTTCAGGTTAGCCCTGAAGAAGTGAACTGCAACGTTCACGAAACGTCGGCAAGATTCGTAGTTTTGCACACGATTGTAACCCGAAGAAACTCTTTTATCATTTTTTTTTTCATTTGAAAATCAGCTTTATTGTTCGTTTTTATTTTATTTAAAGTTTAACTATTCTTCGTAATTGCAACAGCTTGATTAACACTTTCTCTTTGTTGTCAAATTTTCATTCTTTCGGGTTAAAAATTCGTCACTTTTGGTAGAAAATCTTTCTTGGTCAAAAATACGATATTTACATTAATTTCATTTGAAAGAATTCATATCCCTGTTATTCCCGTACTATTGTTAAAAATTACCCTATTTTAGACATTTAAAAAAAAATCGAAGAAAAAATTTTGTTTTTAAGCTTTGTCCCACTGCCTTTTGTAAGATACTTTTTCCAAAACTTTTAATATTTCTAGTTGTAAACTAAAAAAAGAATTATTAGATTGTAGAAAAAATTATCGTTGAATATGTTTGTAAAATTAATTTCAAAAACGTTTGAGTTTTTTCACGAGGAAAAGGAAATGAGTTTATTTTATTGTATGAACAAAAAAAATTAAGAGGTATTTCTTAGTATGACACAATGGAAATAAAAATAACAGGAGAGTCGTAAATCTTAATGAAAGATATGTAAGGAAATAGATTCATTTTTGTTATGCTTCCGACATTTTAATTTAATTTAGCAATCCATAAATTGTATCTTAAACAGCCGTTAAAACTATCACTTTTCTTATTCCATTAGCTGTTTTGTAAACTTTTTTTGTTAACTAAAATAGATGTTATCACATTTCTATCTAGAATTAAAAAGAAAGAACAATAGTTTAAATTTTATTATTATTTGATTTTTTAATTTTCATTTTAAATTTTAGAATTAATTGTTTGTAATATTTATGTAAAAATCATCTTATAGAAATTTCTTGAAAGGTAGGAATTTATTTCTCTATGTGTCCTTTTTCCGACTCTCTTTAATCAACAATATTGTGTGACTTTTTACAAATTTCCAGACTTTTTAAGTTTTTTTCCCCTTTTACCAAATCTGCCAGAAATTGGGAAAAAAGGTCAAAATTGACAGAATCGCGACGTTGCGATTGTATAAAAAAAAACAACAGAAAATTGTTAACCATTATAATTGTAATTGTTTTTTTTTTGTCAAAAAATGTATTTTATTAAAAAACATTGTTGCAACTTTTTTTAATTCTAAACTATTTTTAAGTTTACCGGACGATTCTGCGACATAGAGTATCAAAACCTTTTTGATTTGGAACCACTGTCTGATCTAAAACCTCTATTGACAAATTTGTAAAATATAAAAAATGTTGTTTAGTAACAAATTTAACAATTGCCGGTGAATAAAAAAATTTCTTGAAAAAGTTTAGGTATAACAAAATGATAATTTTAGTAACCACTCACAGTAAACGCATGCGCTTAGAGCGCACGTTCGCATCCCTTGATTTTTATTTTCTACCATTAAAAATAATAACAAAATTGAAAAACAAAAAATCATTTGCATTTTCATCCAAATTAAAAAATTTTTAAGCCCTAAATATGAATTTTTGAGAAGAAGATAAATTTACAATTCAAAGAGGTAAGTTTTCGAGAATAAAGTTAATTTTTATTCATGAGAGATGAATAAATAACAAAATAGTTCAATTGTCAACAAGATAAATAAGCCTTCGACGAAAAGTGGCATTTATAACTTATATGATTGATTTTCTACAAAACAATAAATTCTCAACAGATTATATATATTTTCAATATAATAGTTTCATTTTTAAATAAAATAGATTAATTTTCAACCCAAAATGAAGTACTTTGATTTTTATTTAAAAAATTACTTTAAAAGAAAAACAAATAGTCACCCACTCAAATTTAATAAAAACAGACCAATTTTACAAAAAATTGTTCAATTCTCAACTAAATAGGAATTTTTGTCAATTTTTACAAAATTTAAGTTAAAAATTTAAATGCTTTACAAAATAGTTAAGCTTTAAATCGAAAAAAATTTTTCAACAAGAAAATTAATTTTCATCAAAGGAAGGTAAATTTTTTAACAAAGATTTTAAATTCTAACTGAAATAGATCAATTTTTAACCAAAAATAAAATCTTTAAAATTTTTATGTAACAAATAATTTTTAACAACAAAGAAGATGAATTCTACGCTAGTTGAATTGAACTAAACAAGGAGAATTTCATAATAAACAGTTGAATCCTGAACCAAAATAATTCATTTTGAATAAGCAAGGTTAATTTTTTTACCTAAATAGACGAATTTTAAAAAATATGTAGATTTCGAAAAAAAACATCTTAATTTTTAACACATAAAGAATAATTATGAAAAAATATAAAGTAGTTAAATTTCCAACTAAAAAAATTTAATAAAAAGAAATCGAATGTTTAGGAAAAAGTTTCTTTTTTGACCGAATAAATTAATTTTTTCACAAAAGTAATGAATTTTCAAACCAAAAAAGTGATTTACCTACAAAATAGTTATATCTTTAACCCAAACAATAGGATTGGCAATAAAATTTTCTTAACCGATGAAATAGTTGAACTTTTAAAAAAACTCATAAATTTTTAATTGAAAAAAAAAAATTTTCTATCGAACTGGTTAAGTTTTTAACTTATGAAGGATATATTTTGAATCAGGAATGAAATAGTTAAATTTTCATATTAAAAAAAATTTTTCAACCACAAGAAAACAAATACTCAACAAAAAAAGTTTATTTCCAACTAATAGGTTTAATTTTCTACCTAACTGTTGAATTTTTATGTTGAAAGGAAGAATTTACCTACTTTTGGAAATTCAATCAAGTATTTTATTTCGAAAAAAAAATTCTCAACATAAAATGTAACAGTTAATATTTAAACCAAAAAAGATTCTTATTTGGAAAAGACAAATTTTTAACAAACATGTATTTTTCACAAGAAAAGATTTCTGCTTAAAATATCAATTTTCAAACACAAATGAAATAACTACGTTTTTGGTGAAGAAATTTATTTATTGCTCAAGCATAAAAACAAACAAAAAAAACAATAAACAAATGAAAGCGAAAAAGTTTAATTTTTAGCCAAAAAAATGAATTTCCATAGCAAATAATAAATATTCAATGGAAGAAGGGAATTTTTAATAAAAGTGTTTAACATTAAAAAAAATGTTGAATTTTAAACTATAAAGTTACTTTTTGACTAAGGCGATTAATTCTCTATAATAAAAAGACAAGTAGTAAACCAAATTTTCGAATCAACGAATTTTTAAATAAGTGCTTCAATTTTCAACCGAAAAGTTAAATTTTGAACTAAAGAAATATCAATTGTGAATCGAAAATAGAATGGTCAAACTGTCAACCAAAGAAATGAATCTTCACAAAAAAAAATTAACAACGGAGTTTAACTATCAACCAACTAGTTGGATTTTTACAAAAAAATACGACTTAAAATAAAATTGTTGCATTTTTAACAAAATGATCAAATTTTCAACCAGATAGTAAAATTTGTAACCAAACGAGATAAATTCCAAACCAAAAATATAATGGTAGACGTTCCATCAACAAAAAATTAACATTCAACCTTTTAAAAATTTATTTTTTAAAAACTTACTCAACCTACAAATTCGTTGTAAATTATTTTTTAATAGGATGCTTGTTTCAGTTTAAATCATAAAAAATGAGATTAAAAATAAAAGAATTAAATTTTTAGAGAAACGCAACAAGGTATGAAAAAATGAATAGAATATCGCAAAAATAATAATAAAAATTAGAAAATAATATTTTTTGAAAAACGGCACAGGCACGAAAAAAAAATTAATTGACAAAATTTTTTTACTCAAAAAGGATCTCCAAATTTGTCATGAATAATTTTGAGACAGGATCAGTAGATTTTTTTTTAATCGTAAAAAATAAGATTAGAAATAATCAAATCAAATTATTTTAACGATTTTTCAGATAACTTTGATGAAAAAATATAATTTAAATGATATTCAAGGACTTTTAAATGATTTATGCTTCGTTTTAATGGATTTTTACTTTTTAGAAAAGTTTTAAAGGACTTCAGCGCATTCTAAAATATTGCTAAAAATTTACAAAATCTTAAGAAAATTTCGAAAAAATTTTGTATAATTTCTAAATATTTTAATGAATTTATAGACAACTTGCGAAAATTAATTATAACTTTATCGAATTTCACTAGATTTTTTAGGATTTTAAATATTTTAAGGGATTTTGAGGTATTTCAAAAACTTTTACGAGATTCGAGGATTTAATTATATTTCCAAATATTTAGAGAAATCTAAAAAATTTCTCAGTATTTAAACGTTTTTTATAGATAATTTTAATGAATGAGTTTAATTTCAATAATATTCAAAAGCTTTTGAATAATTTATGCTTTGTTTTAATTAATTTTTACGTTTATACACGATTTTGAGGGAATTTAGGATTTTTTTAAATATACAAAATAATAAAAAAATTTGTAGAATTTCCAAATATTTCATAGAATTTCTGGGAAACTTTGGAAAATAAATAAAATTTAATTGCATTTCAAATAATTTTTAGGATTCCAAAGTTTTCAATAGATTTTAAGGTATTTAAAGAAATTGCACTATTTAAGCACCTAATTAAATTTCTAAGGATTTCGAAGAATTTTTTTTAATTTCTGAGTATTAAAGCGATTTTTAGATCAATTTAATAAATAAGTTGAATTTAAATGATATCCACGGGCTTTTAAATAAATTATTTTTTAATTTATTTAATTTTTACGTTTTCAAAAAATTTTAAGGGACTTTAGGTTGCTCTAAAAGATTTTTAAAATATGTACAAAATTTCAAGAAAATGTCCAAACAATTTAGTAGGATTTCCAAGTATTTCCGGGAATTTCTAAGGAACTCTTGAAAATCAATTAAATTTTATGATTTATTTAGTGATTCTAAATGATTTTAGTAGATAAAAAAAATTCAATGGTTTACAAAGAATTTTGTATCATTTTAAGCTATTTAAAGGGATTTTATAGAATTTGAGAGGGTCTAAACTTAAATTGCTTTAAAAATTTTGCAGAATAATACAAATTTTAATTAATGTCAACAGGGTCAAACAAATTTTAATAGATTCCAAAAGCTTTTCATACTGATTAAAATTAAACTTTAAAATTTTTTTAAATATAACAATGAAATTCAGAAATTTTTGTGGTGCGAAGTTAATTTATGCAAAATCAATATTTATGTGTACTTTAATAGGAGATGGTTCATGTTTATTAAATGAAACCGAATTCGAATCTGAATGTTAAAAAAAACCTTCAATCCAAGCCCAATTAGCTCATCATACCTAATATATTGAACCTCATAATATCTTACCCCACAACTATTCGACCCCTTGAACCCATAACCTTAAAAGTTATACTATATAATAATCCTTAAAGTTATGTGGTCACTGAAATTTTAGGTAATTGGATAAAGAGGTTATAGGGTCAAGAGATATGGTTGTCGAATGCTTGTTGGGGTGAGACATTATGAGGTTTAATATATTAGGTAGAACAGGCTAACTGGGCTTGGATTATAAGATTTTTCAAGGTTATGTCAAAAACCAGATATGGCGAGGTGAAATAGACTTCAGATTTGGTTTCAGCGACCCCAATAATATATAGTAAAAATAGCTTGACCCCCAGGCTAGAATTATCTTTAATTTTTGTGTGAGTGTGGCGGATTTTTGAGGTTATGTTAAAAACCTGACGTAATAAGGTGAAATGGACTTTGGATTTGATTTAAGCCACCAAAAAAATTAAAATCTGTTTGAATTAATAAAAATTAATAAAATCCTGCAAAATCTTCAAAACAATTTAAGGTCAGAATTTCCTCAAATTCTATGAAATACCTTAAAATCCCTCAAAATACTTTGAGAATTCATAAAATCCTCTAAATATGAAAAAATTACCTAAAATACCTTCCAATTCCTGGAAATCTGTGAAAATTGCTACAAATCTTTAAAAATTAATCAAATTTCACTTATTTTTCAAATTTCTATAAAAATTTATTGAAATAGTTTAAAATACTACAAAATTCTTTGTAAATCCTTGACATTTTTCTATCTCTTGCAATCTCTTAGAATTATTTAATGTATCATGAAATTTTATTTTGTTTTAAAAGCTCTTTCAAAATTCTCTGAAATATTTAAAAATCCTACAAATTTTTCCGAAATTTTCTTGAAATTCTGTATATTTCTTAGAAAAATTTTTAGTATAACCTAAAGTCCCTCGAAATGATTTGATAATGTAACAATATATATTTTAGAAAAGTATTAATGAATTGAAAGTTATCAAGTATCTTTTAAATTGAAAATATTTATAAAGATTATATAAAAAATGGTTTAAATACTGAGAAAGTTTAAAAATCCATTGAAATTCTCAAAAATTTATTCAAATCTTCGAATCTCGTAAAAATTTCTTGAAATACCTTACAATTCTTTGAAAACTGTGGAATCCCTTAGAATTACTTGAAATTCAGTACAGTTACATTTATTTTCAAAAGTCCTGAAGAGATTCCTGGAAATATTCGAAAATCCTGAAAAATTTGTCGACATTTTTTGAAATTCTGTATATTTTTAAAAATCTCGTAGACTTC
The DNA here is from genome assembly GCA_032357855.1 of Amphibolips quercusostensackenii. NCBI lineage: Eukaryota > Metazoa > Arthropoda > Insecta > Hymenoptera > Cynipidae > Amphibolips > Amphibolips quercusostensackenii. The sequence goes on along the minus strand of JAUELO010389198.1, from coordinate 694 downwards.
GCTGCAGTCCTTTAAAATTCCTGGAAAACTTATAAATTTATTTTAAAAAGTATGAATCATTTAAAAGCTCTTGAATATCATTTATATTAAACTTATATTTATTGAAATTATCTAAAAAATCGTTTGGGTTTCTAAAACATTTTTTAAATTCTCTGAAATCCTTAAAATTTAATTAAATCCTTAAATGTTATAAAAGAGGGAACGAACTCTTAAGCGAGAGAGAGAGGGGAATGAAGATACGAATAGGAGAACCTTCGTAAGGTAGAGAGCGAGGGAACTAACTTTGCAGCGAGAGAGAGAGAGGGATACAGAAAGAAGAGCTTTCGTGTGGTGGAGAACGAGGGAACCAAGTCTTGACCTAAAAAAAAAGAGAGAGAATGGGATAGAGAAATGAAAAGGAGAGCATTTGTTCGACGGAAAAAAAGCGAGGTAACCCTAGAGCGAAAGAGAGAGTTTGTCACTGGTGGTTCTCGGCACTTTTCTGTGCTGCGTGTCGCAGTTGCGCGGGAGTTTTATTTTTGGCCTAAAAGAAACTTGGTGACTGGGTGTTCGAATATGTTATTGGGGGAAAAAGTATAAATCTAGACAGTGTGTCGGCTTTAAAGGCTGGTATGCCAGCTATTTTAGCGGATACGGGAAGGCTGGTATGCCAGCAAAGTTGTTAGCGGAGGAGAAAGAAGAAATTTGAGTAACC
>JAUELO010388703.1:0-14430 GCA_032357855.1 Amphibolips quercusostensackenii | reverse complement strand
CGCTCTAATCAATGACAGGTATTGTTGAGAGTATATATAAGAACAACATAACCTAAAACTTCAGTTTCAGCTTAGCTCTGAAGAAGGGAACTGCAATGTGAACGATACGTCGTCAAGATTCGTAGTTTTGCACACGATTGAAACTCGGAAGACCTCCTTTTATTTTTTATTATAACTGAAAAAATCGTTTAAAAATTAAAACATTAAATTATGAACTTGAAACTTAGTAGTTACAAAGAAATAATTTTAAAATTATTATCATTATTATGTATATATATATATATATATATATATATGTGTATATAATATAAATATATATACATATAACTTTAAAATCAACAACAAAAATAAAGGTTTTGGTTAAAAAGTGTCCTAAAATTTTTTTTATTCAGAACTTATCTTCTTTGGTTAAGAATTCTACTATTGGTATGAAAATTTAATTATTATATTGAAAATGTAATTATTTGATTAAAAAGGCACCTTTTTTCATCAAAAACTGAATCATTTGATTGAAAGTTGAATTTTTGTAAAAAATTAAATTTTTTTTTGTTGGAGATTCATCATTTCACTTGAAAATTCAGCGATATAATTAAAAATATAACTATTTTGTTAAAAAATAGTTTGTTTTTTATTTGAGAATGATTTTTTCTAACTATTCAACTTCTAGTTCAAAATTGACCCTTTTGATTAAAAACTGATCTTTTCTAGTTAAAAATTCAACAATTTTGGTGAAAATTTTCCTGTTTTTGTTACAAAATAAACTACTACTTTGTATAAACTTGTACTACTTCAGAAAAAAATTGATTTATTTTGGGTTAAACCTTCATTACTTTAGTTGCAAAATTATATTTTCGTATAGAAAATTTAACTTTCTTGAAGAAAATTTGTCTTTTTGGATCAAAAATTCAACAATTTAGTATCATATTGAATTATTTAGTTGAAAATTTAATTTTCGTATTTAAGATTAATATTTTTGGTTACAAATTGAACGATTTGTTATAAAATTAACTTTTTTGTTTTGTTCAAAATTTATGTCATTTCTTAGAAATATTTTTTTTCTCTCCGTAAAACATTAATTTTCTTAGTGGAAGCTCATCTTTTTGGTTAAAATCAAACTATTTGGTTAAAAATTCATCTTTTTTTTTTGGTAGAAAATTCAACTATGTGGTTGAAAATTTTACTTATTTGTCGAAAATTCCTGTTTTTTAAAATTAAAAATTAAGTTTTTACTCTAAAAGTTTAGCTATTCTATTTTTAGTTTAAAATTTATCCTTCCCAAGTTGAAAAATTTTCTGTTTAGTAGAAAATTCATGTACGTTGTTAAAAATCCAACTGTTCGGTTAGAAAATTCTTTGTTGCAATACAACTGGTTCAAAAATCATTTTTTTCTGAAAATTAAGTTTTTACACTGAAAATTTGCCGGTTTTATTTTTGCTTAAAAAATATATATTTTTGTTAAAAATTGAACTTTTTGATTGAAAATTGAATTTCGGGTTGAAAATTGAATTAGCTGCAAAAAATCGTCTTTCCAACTTGAAATACAGAGGCTAGAACAATAGTTTAAAAATTGTAGGAATTTGAGTCACTTTTTTCAGCAACGAAATTCTTTATCTTTCTGAATATTGATTTTGAACGTCTGGGTAAAATGTGCTTAAAAATATTCATATTTTCGTGATAATTGTTAATGTTCTTGTGCAGATAAATGTTTTCAAATATTTTCACTATTATATTTTATTGCAAAATGTGAAATTTTAAAATTGTCTGAATTTTGGTTATGGATTTTGAAAAATATTTCATTGCAAAATTTCCAGAAAGCATAATTATTCCAAATAAAGTGTTGAAAATTTGAAATTAAAAAGCTGAAAATTGTTTGCTTAAAAAAATATATAGAAATTATTCGTTCTAAAATTATTGGTATCTCAGTGATTGAATAATTTCTTTAAGTTCTATTAGCTACAATTTTAGTGTTCTAAATTTTTATGTTGAGGGCTAGATTTTAAATTTTTTCCTTTCAAAAGTTTGATTTTTGCAAATAAAATTAAAACCTTTAAATTTTGAAAAACATAATCAACAAGTTGAAAATTGTTTATTTCCAAACGTTTTAAATTAAGATTTTCAAATTGAATTTGAGTGAGTTTAGTTTTTAATGTTCTGTATTAAATTTTTTAAAAATTTTTAATCTTTTCCATTTAAAATTACTTTTTATTTTGAATTTTTCAAGAGAAATTCAATTTTAAAGCTTATGATCATTTTTTTTTCAGCGATGAATTATAATTTTTTATGTAATAACATTTAAAATTATAAACTTTTTTCGAAATCCTAATCTAAAATCATTCAATTTTAAGATTATTTAATTAAGAATAAATTTGTTCAAATTTAAACTCTTTAAATTAGAAATTATACAATTTCAACTGTTTTATTATTAAATTTTCCAATATTTACCATTTTAATCTGAAATTTTTTAATTTTTACCAAATATAAAATTGTTTGAATTGAAACCTTTTCATTTAAAAATCGTTCAATGAATATATTTTAATTTAATTACTAATTATTATTTTAAAGCATTTTTATTCTGAATTAAAAAAAAAATTTTAGTATTGTTTTATTTTAAATATTTTACATTTTTAATGTTAGGAAATAAAAATTCAGCGACCTGAACGCGCACTAGGCGAACGTGCATTGACTGCTGGTCTATAACAAAATAAATTAAAAATGACAATGTAATATAGTTGTGGAAAATTGTACAAAGATTTATTCATTTAAATTTTAAATAAATTTTTTTTGCAATAAGTAAAAGGATCAAAAGCAGCAGGCAGATGAGCAATTTTCATTTTCACTAAGGTTCGTTCAATAAATATTAAAAAAAAATTTTAAACGCTTTTAATTTAAAATTATTAAGTATTTGGTCAATAAATTTTTAATTTTAATATTTAAAAAGTTTTTAAGTAATGAAATAACTTTGTGATATTTATTGTTAGGAAATAAAAAGTTAAAGACGTGAACGCGCGCTTGCATTTATTGCTGTTTTGTATTAAACTAAATTAAAATGTTATTCAATTGCAGAAAATTGTACAGGAATTTAAAAAAAATTAAAAGTAGAAATCCTTGTAACAAAAGAAAGAATCATGAACAGAAGGCAAATGAGCACTCTAAATTTCCACTAAGTTTCGTTCAATATTTTTTTTCACATTTCAGACGCTTTCGATTCGAAATGATTAATTATTGTGTCAAAAAATGCCTTATATTTACCATCAAAAGAGTTTTTTGGTAATAGATAAATTAATTTTTAATGCTAGGAAATAAAAATCCAGAGACGTGAAAGCGTGTGATAAATGATTTTTTGTAGTATTTTTAAATACTTGCAAATACATTTTTCAATTTCAAAAGGATGTATTCACACAGTTATCTTCAAACTTCAGGCTTTTAAAGTAAAATTGAAGTCCAAAGTTAAAAGTCAGCGTTTGTTAAAACTTTTTTCAATCAATAAAATGAAATGAAAAAATGAAATAAAACAAAAAATTATAATCTTTAATTTTTTTTTCAGTTTACTTTATTTTAAAAAATTTCTAAATAGTAGCATGGATTGTTTCACTGATGAACAAATGACAATTTTTAAATCAATTTTTTTGGAAAACCGAAAGCATTTCTTACGTAAATTACTTTTTTTGACTTATTTTTTTTTGTTGATATGCTTGAATGTTTATTGCAGTCTCGTGAGTTATTCTGAAAATGTTTAAAATCTCTATGAATTTTTAAAATCAATTTACCCTGCCTCTTTTTACCTTGCCGCTACACTTCATTCCCGCTCGAGCTCTTTCCCCTTTAAGACCGCGACAGCTCGGCGTCTGTGAATTGTTTCTCTCTCCATTTATGTTACCGTCAATTTTTTTAGATCCTCTAAGGAAATTTTAAAGTGTAAAAAGTCATCATATCCTTTTTAATGAGGTTTTTAACAGGATTTTCAAATCGGATAACATCTTTCATTCTGCATTACATAGGATTCTGTTACTTATATCGTATGTAATGAGTTTATTCAATGATTCCAAATTTTGACTTTTGAAATTCAATATGATTTTGAATTTAAGATACAATTGTAAAAAATTATTATTAAAGTTCTTCGATCAAGTGAGAAAAAATTCTTTCGAAAGCATTTTCTTCTAAACATCTATTTCTTACACTTTGCGTAAACGTTTTGTCTGCTCTCGTGATTGAAAATAGTCATATTTTGACTATTTAAATTGCTCATTTTAGTTTTGACTACTGAATGGTCATTTTTGGTCCGATGACTACCAACACTAGTCAAATTGATGTTATTAAAATAAACCAAATTAAGATGATGTACATAAATCCATGCAGCACATCAGTTTATAAACAATTTACAATAAATATGCAAATAATAATAAAAAAGTAGAAAATCGAACGCGAAAATATTGATAGCTGTTTCGTTTCTGCCTTGTGCGCGCTGATGCATGTGGCAACGTAAACTTAGAGCGAAACATATCTCATCGAGCAGTCGAGCACCCGTCAGGCTCGATAGTGGGGGAACATCATTTCCACGAAAATTACTCCCCCATGGTCCCAACCGCGTCAAGGTAAGTAGAGGCGACTGTACATGAATTCGTAGTTTTTGTATACTAAAATTCATATACGTGTTTACTCTATTCAGCTGCGCAAGCGCGTTTCGATTTAAGCGGGTCGCGCAACGTGGCTAGTCGCAGGCTCGCATTCCGCTGCATTTGTTTTTCTCATGTGATGATAAAAGGTTCGGCTTGTTTCTACGAGGATCTACGAAGTCTTCTCCTTAAAAGGTAGGTTGAATTCATTAACGTAAATAATTTCAGATGTGATAAAGACGTAATGAAAATTTTAGGAAATGGAGATTATGACATGCTGTTTCCTGTCTACGTGGATGTCATAGAATGGAATGCCAAATTTGTAGACGAAAGATTATCCTTAATTCTGAAAAGCACAAACTTTTAAAGAAAAAATTGCCACCAGATGTCCGGAATTAAATATTTGTGTATCTGACAAACAAGAAATTAGGTTTTTTAATGAAAGCATTCATTTAGATGTAAGTTACTGTTTTAGATTGTTTGTAATGAAGTTAAATATGCAATAAATTTAATACTTTGCTAGTACGTACAGTAAAGTTACTACGAGCGTGTACTCAATTCAGTATACGCGTGTACTAAATTTAGTATATGCGTATATTAAATTTTGTATACATGCATACTGAGATTAGTATACGTGTATACTAAATTTCATGTACGTGTATACTAAATTTAGTATATGCATTTACTAAATTTACTGAACGCTGGTATGATAAATTTAATATTATGTTATGCATTCTTGCTTTCATTACATGTTAACTAAATATAGTACATGTTTTTTAACAGTGCTTCTAAATAGCGTAAAATACCTTAATAACTCTAAAAATCTGTTAAAATACTTTTGAATCACTTGAAATCTTTCAAATATTTAAAAACCCCTTAAAATCATTCTAAATGCCGTGAAATTATGGAAAACACTTCAAATTTCTTTAAATCCGCTTAAATCTTTAAAAGACCTTTAAATTCTTTGCAAATCTTTGAAAGTCTCGTCAAATTTTTTAAAAACGCATCAAATTCCTTTTAATCTTTGAAATCCCAGTAAAAAACCCTAAAATTCTTCAAAGTTCGCGAAAATACTTTGGTATTTTTTTAATTTCTTTCAAATCTTTAATATCGTGTAACTTTTTTTGAAATATTCTGAAATCGATATTCTACCTCAAACTGTTTATTTAAAATACCGTGAAACTTTTCTTATCTCTTAAAATCTTTTAAAATGCCTTAGGATCTCATGAAATCCCTGAGAAACTTAGGAAACCTCGTAGAATTCCGTAAATATTTTGTGATATAAAAAATTACTTTGTATTTCTTTAAACTGCCCTTAGTTCTCTTCAAATCTGTTAAAATCCTTTTAAATTATTTAAAATGTTTGAAATATTAAAATCTCTCAAAATCCCTTGAAATCCCATAACAGTATCCAGACCACTTTAAATCTCTTTAAATGCGTTGAAATCTTTGCAAAGCTTAGAAAATCTCACAAAATCTTTTCAAATACTTCAAGTTCACAAAAAGTAAATAATTTTTTTTTTTATCATTGAATGATAAATAAAAGTAGTGTCTGGTTGCAGCACAGAACGTGTCCCGTTCTGCCCCATGCCCGCGGCGAAATCGAACAAAAGCACAACTTTTTAATTTGTATTTTTTATTTATTTTTTACGAAATTGAAACGCAAAAGTTGACAGTATTCAAATAACAATTTACATTGTAGTATTTCACAACAGATGGCGAGTACTTTAATGAAAAAAAATAACCTGTCCGATTCCGCCCCGGTTTCCCGTATACTAATAAACTGTCACATTGACATGACAGAAAGAGTCGCGCGACAAAAAACACGCGAAAAGCGACCGGGATTATAGAAGATTGAATGTGAACAATAAAAATAAATGAATTTAAAGACTGTAAACTCTGTATTTTTGTTAAAAAAATTAAAGCTATAAAAAATTTTAAAATCCGTCCTTAAATACATTTTTAAATATTAATTTTCAAACATTTTTGAAACAGTAATCAATACTTTCAAATTAAAAGAGTCTGAAATTTAAAAAATAATATTAATAGATTTTAAATTGAAAAGTTCTAAATCAAATAATTTAAAATTAGGTAACGTTTGAAAAAATACGATATTTTGAATAGAGTGAAAAGGAATTGAACTTTTATCATTTCTTATTTGCGGAGTTCAAAATTAAACAATTTTATTTTTAATTAAAGAATCTAGAAACTGTATGAATCCCGATTGAAATCGCAGAAATAGGAGTCAAAGATTTTAGAATTCTATAATTTTGAATTGTTATTACATTAGGAGATTTTTTTTTATTTAATACTAAAATTGATTGGACAATTTTTTAGAATGAAAAAATAAATTCACCGTCATTTCTACCATAAAAAATGCAAAAAATTTCCAATTATAGACCTTTAATATTGAATTAATCTAAATAAATGTTCAAATTTGAATCGTTTGAAAATAAATAATTTTTAAAATGATAGATAAGCTTTTCAAAATTTAATCAGTTCAATTTTTATTGCGAAATTAAAACTTATAAAAGAGAAAAATAGAAAATTTAGGGTTCAACATGCAAATTCAGAACTCTTAAATTGTAACAATCAAAAACTAAATAATTTATTTAATTACAGGGGCATATAAAATAAGAATAAACCACTGTCATTTTTAACTTTTAAAATTAAAGAATTTTCAATAATGCGAAAAATAAAGTGAGCCTTTAAAGTTGGATTCTTTTGAACATTTTTCAAATGATATGCTATACAATTGAAAACAAAATAAATGACTTTTTAACAAAATAGTTTAATTTTCGACCAAAAAGATGAATTTTCAACAGAAGAGTTGAATTTTTAACCAAGACAGAATTTTTAGTCGCATTTCTCATCCAATGTTTGATTTCTAACCGGAAAAGATGAATTTCCGACAAAAAAGTACTTTCAGTCAAATAGTTAGACTTTTCACCAAAATATTCAAATTTTTAACAAAGTACATGAATCTTCAAGCAAATGGTTTAATTTTCTTATACCAGAAATATCAATTTTTAATAAAAAAGTTTATGTTTAACCAAATAGTCGAATTTTCTTTTTTCAAATCAAAAAGACGGATTTTTAAGAAAAGCGTTAAATTTCTGGAACAAATGTTAAATTTAAACCAAATAGTTAAATTTTTTACTAAAATATTTTAATTGTCTAACAAAAATTAATTTGAAACCAAAAGAATTAAATTTTTAACTAAGGGGATAATTTTAAAACTGAAAATCTCAATCTTTAACTAAGCAACTAAATTTTTAAGAAATTAGTTCAATTTTTCAGCAAGTATTTAAATTTTCAACTAGAAAAGATGAATTTTAAACAAAATAGCTTAACACTCTACAATAAATTTTTTACTAAAAAGATTAATTTTCAAATCAGAAATAATAGTTTTCAACAAAAGAGTTGAATTTTCAAATTTAGAATTGTGAATTTTAAACAGGAATATTTTTTATTTTTTAACAAACTAGTATAACTGTCCACCATAATAGTAGATTTTTTAACAAAAAATATAAATTTTTAAACAGAATAGGTAAATTCTAAAAAACAAATATGATAGTTGATATTATTTCAACCAACTTCTTGCATATTGTGCTGCGGTCGGGTGTGCTAGAATGATGAGCATAACAGTCAGAGTCCGAGCTATTAGATAAGATTAGGTAAGATAAAAGCAAAACTAGGACGATTGTACTAATTTAGAAAGGACAATCGGCTTAGAGGCTGACTCGCCATGTCTAGAAGATCCTTCGCCCACACAATATCAGTTCACGAACATCTACGAACTTGGACGAAGTGATTGACTATCTCAAACAGAGGCTTATCGTCCTCTCAGCGCGACTGCGACAATTTGAGAGAGCGATCGCGAGAGGGAATGACAAAAGGACTTTTTTTGCAGATTGAAAACGTTTTCATCGCGAACCTGCAGATGCCAAAAACAAGACTCAAAATCAGTGCAAACCACTGAGGGCCCAGGAGATGGCCAGATATTGGTCGAGCATCTGGGGTACTCATAGGTTAAGTCAACTGGACACGACTTGGCTCCGTCTAGAAAAGGCAACAATTGCACGGTTGTCTAGGATCAATAGTCTATTTATTTCAGCCTTCGATGTAACTCGTACCCTAAAGAAGGCTAGCAACTGAAAAGCCCCGGGTGTGGGTGGAGTGCACTTTTCTGGTACAAATACCTAGAGGCTCTGCACCCCACCCTTGCTGAAGTCCTTTAAAACATCTTGGAGAACCTAGATCACTTGCCCTCTTTTATGACGAAGGGTGTAACGTATATGATACCCAAAAAGGTAGATGTTGATAGTCCTAATGATTAACAACCAATCACCTGCCTCTCGACCCTCTATAAGTGTTTCACGGCTATCATTTCTCACTTTATAAATATTGTGAAGAAAACAACGTCCTCTTTAAAAAACAAAAAGGTTGCTGATGAGGCTCCCGTGGTTGCAAGGACCAAGTCACGATTAACAGTTGTTTGTGTTGCATGCAAAACACCATTACGCAATTTGCACATGGCCTACATTGACTGCCAACAGGAATTTTTTTAAATACCCCACGATTATTTGCTTAAGGTCCTCAAGACAGATAAGATCTGTTTTTGCTTCATCTAATTTCTTCATCATGCTATATAAACATGGTGCGCAAGGATTATATGTTATATTAGTGCAGTGATGAGGGACACTCGGTCCTTGCCTATTAAACATGGAATCTTTCAAGGTGATTCTTTAGCGCACTATGGTTTTTTAGCATTGAATCCACTAAGTTGGACACTCAGCAACACGTCTTATGGGTTTGAAATTGAGGCGAAAGTGACTGAGTCTCATCTCACTTACCTCATGTACGTGGACGATATAAAGCTTCATGCTAGCTCAGAGTCGAAACTGAACAGCTTACTTAACATCTTGCTGCAGTTTTCCTATGACATCAGGATGTTTCTGGGCTACGACAAATGAAAAAAGCTGCATTTGTCCCGTGGAAAGGTTAATGCTCCACGGATACTAAACGACCGCGCTCTGATCGAGGCAATGTCTGATGAAGAATCGCATATGTACCTTTGTATATTGCAGGCGAGGGATTCGCTCCACTCTGCAATTAAAAAGGTGCTTGAGACTGCTTTTTCGGGCCACCTTAGCCTCATTCTGGCGTCTGACCTTAGTAATAGGAACAACACAAAAGGAATTAACAGCTACGCCATTCCTTTCCTAACATATTTCTTCTGGCCTGATAACCTAGTCTATGACTAAACCTTAAGGGGCTTGACAGAATCATCCGCATGCAAATGTCTGAGCACCGAACGCACCATGAAAGGACAGCTGTAGAGAGAATAGTTCTGCCATGAAAGCTTGTAGGCAAAGGGATCTTGGATGTTCGTCAATTTTATGACTCTCAGGTTACGCAATTTTGCGAATATTCCTAGATCATGGCTATCATCTCATTCTACGACTGCATCTGTAGAGTTGACCTGTATCTTCTATTAAAACTTACAGCTGTTGATTTTCAGAACATCGGACATCTTCACCCTGAACAGCTAGCTGTTTAATGGCAAGGTAAACAGCTGAACAAGCAACACGCCCCAACGTTAGATCTCTCTTGCGCGGATAGTGATGCTTCAAACCTTTGCTTAAGGCAGAGTGAACTCTTTCAGAAGACGGAAGGATTTGTCATTGACATCCAGGACAGAGTAATTAAGATGAGGAATTACCAAAAACATATCCTCAATATAATGTCCGTGATTTACAGGATAAATGTTTGGATCTCTACAATCGGACTATCCAGTACGAATGTTAGGTCCCTATAAACGAGCTCTCCAGGAAGAATGTTGGATCCTCATAGGGCTCTCCAGTATGATATTCGAATGCCTATACACGGGCTCTCCAAAATGTATACTCCTGAATTATGACGAATGCACAAGCAGAATATATGGTTCCGAAACACCGACTGACACCAACGTATCTACTAATCACTTGCCGCATTTCGCGACCGTATTTAGTAGCGAAGTACCAGGTCATGAGTACCTGTGGGTGGAAGGTGGGCCAATTTAACATTGATTATGAATAAGGATCCTGAGACTAAGTCGTTGAAAAAAATTAATTTTCAAATTTAATCACTTCAAGTGGGAAAACAGTTTTATAAGATGTTAAACTGACGTTTACTAATAAACTGAAAAAGTCGCGCGACAAAACACGTGGATAGCGAGCAGAAACATAGGAGCTTCAATGCTGACAGAATAAATAAATAGTAGATTATTATCTATAACCAAAGGTAAAAGGTACGCTTTCTCGTTCCTGCATTTTTTTTGCCATCATTAAAAATACGAACAGTTTAATCTTCAGGGTTGAATATTGAAATCTTTTGTTGAAATATCTTTTTTTGAAGAATAATCATTTTAGTGACAATTGCCTCTTTTTGTTTAAAAACTTAAACATTTTGTTAAATATTTATTTTTTGGGTTAGGAATTATTTCCTTTGATTAAAGCCATAACTATTTAATTTTTTGTGGAAAACTGTACATTTCATATTTTTTTATTTTATGGTTTTGATCAGACAAAGTGTATTAAATAATTTGATGTTATTTATTTTTTGTTTACTGGACTATTTTATTTGTTAAAAATTTATCTTTTTTGGTTAAATTCAACTGCTACCTGTTTTGTTACGAATTAGTTTTTTTTGGTTAAAAAATTATCTACTCAGCTTGAAGTTTAACTAATTTTTTTTAAACTTATATTTTTGTTGTTCTTGAATATCCATAATTGTAGTTGAAAATTCTTAGTTTTGAGTCGAACATTCAAGTGCACAGTAGCAAGTATTTCTAGCTTAAAATGAATAATTAGGTAATAAATTAAACTATTCGGTTCGAAATTACCTTTTTCGTTGAAAAATCATACTTTTAGTTGAAAATTGAACTATTTGGTCGAAAATTACGATATTTTATAAAAATCAAAGAATGTGGTGCAAAATTAACTTTTTTGTTAAAAAATCATATTTTCGGGTTGCAAATTCAATTTTTTGTAGACAATTCGTCCTTTTGGCTTTAAAATTCAAAAATTTTATTGAACATTGATGCATTTCGTTTAAAATTCGTCTCATTAGTTAAAAAGACAATTATGTTTATTAACAATTAAACTGATTAAAAATTGTTTTTTGTTGTTGTTAAGAATTAATTCTGCACACTAATAATTTGACAATTTCATTTTTGGTTAAAAAAATGTCTTTTTTAGATGAAAAATCAATTATTTGTTCTCAAATTCATCTTTCTTGATTAAAAATTCATCCACTTGATTAAAATTTAAATTTTTTGTTAAAAATTATTTTTTTTCCGTTTCATTCAACTGTTCATAAATTCAACGTTTTTAAAAAAATTTTAATCTTTTTTATTCAAAGATTCGACCGTTGGTTAAAAATTTTTCTCTTTTGGTGGAAAGCCTTTTTTTGGTAAAAATCTAAATGACTTTGTTTCAGTCGAAAGTAGAAGAATTAACAAAAACACAGTGAAATTTTGAACAAAAAATATGACTTTAATAAACAAGTTGAATTTTTAACAGAATAAATAAATTTTAAATACAGTGGTTAAATTTTTAAAAGAAATAGTAGAATTTTTAACCAACAAAGATACATTTTCAACCAAATAGTCGAATTAAAAAAAATTATTAAAATTCAACCAAAAATAGTTGGATTTTCCTTTTCCATTTTTAAGACTAATGCAATTTTTTTATAGAAAACATTAGAATTCCTAATATTTGAATTTTTAAATAAAAAATATAATGTTTAAAACGAATTTTAAAGAAAATAGTTGAATCCTTAACCAAAAAGATAAATTTCGTACCAAATAGTTGAACTATTATTTATAGTTATTAAAATAATTATAATTAAATTTTCAGATAAGCAAATTAACTTTTAACAAAAAAAGCTAATTTCCGTCAAAATAGTTGAACTTTCAGCCAAAAAAAGGTGAGTCTTTGAAAAACTCAATGTTTGACAAAATATTTAAATTTTCTACAAAAAAATTTTAATTTTTCATAAAAAATATGAATTTTTGAAATAAAGTTAATTTTCAATCAAGCAGTTTTTACTTGTTACTTAACTGTTTGATTATTAAAAAAAAAAAGAATTTTCTACCATGGAGTATGAATTATCAACAAAAAAATTAATTAAAAATCAAATAGTTCAATTTTAAACTGAAATTGTGAATCCTCATCTACAAAAAATGAATTTTTAACAAATTAGTTTAACTTTAAACCAACTAGTTAATTTTTAAAAAATAATTTTTATTTAAATTCAAAGAGAGTTCAATTCAATAAAAATGACGAATTTGCAATAAAACTTAATCCCTAACCAAAACAAAATTATTTTTAATTAAACAGTTGCATTTTTTAAAGAAAAGGATTAAGTTTTTATCAAGATGATTAATTTTCTACAAGAAAAAAAGAGTTTCTACAAAAAGAAACGAATTTTCAACAAAATACATGAATTTTAAACCATATAGTTTAGTACTCAAGTTGAATATACGAATTTGAAACCACAAATATAAATTTTCAACGAAAAAGGAAATAGTTATATATTTACTTTAAAAATTAATTTTTCACTGAAAGAAACTAATTCAAAAAAAATAGTAAAATTTTCAGCCATAAAAATAAATTCATAACAAAACAGTTGCATTTAAAAAAAAGACGAATTTTTAACAAAATGCATGAATTTTCAACCACAAAGTTGAATTTCCAACGAAAAAGTATTAATTTTCAAATTAAAAATATCCATTTTTAACCAAAAAAGAGATATTTACGTTTTTAGTTAAAAAATTGAATTCTCAAATAAAAGACAAATTTTCAACATAATATTTAAATAACGACTAAAGAGATAATTTTTTGATAAAATAATAAATCTTAAAAAAATTAATTCCCAACAAAAGAGTTTAACATTTAATTAAATAGATGAATATTCATCAAAAAGATAATTTTTTGACCAAGAAGATTATTTACTAAATTTTAACTAAACAAGATATACTTAGAACACAAAATTGAATAGACTTCTCAACAACAGGTAGTTTTTCTTTAGTTTGGAGATTTTAAGAAAAATTTAATGTTGTTTAGACAAGAGAAACTTTTTTGATATTCGACATACAGCAATATGATAATTAGTGTATTTGTTCGCGTTTTCGAGACGCATTGATCGACCAATTGTTAAACCTTTTATGACTCACCAGTACCGATTCATGAATAAAAAAAATTGTTTATTGTTTATATGAAAAAACTTTGCTCATATGAGGAATACTACAGAACTGTATCTAACATGCTTGTTCACGTCTTCGAGACACATCGAATAACTTATTGGCGAACCTTGTATTACCTTTTATGTCCTAGCAATCTTGATTTAATAAAAAAATGGATTGTTCATCTTGTTGATATTAAAAAAATGTTTTTAATATTGGGAATACAACAGTAATGTATATAATTTATTTGTTTGCGTCTTCGAGACGCCTGGATTGCTTGATTAAAGAACCTTTCTTGACCCGACAGTACAGATCTATAAAGTTTCAAAAAAAATTTGTATTCTTTTTATATAAGAAAAACTTTGTTCATATTAGAAATACTACAGTGTTCTATCTGACATGTTTGTTCGCGTCTTCAAGACACGTCGGATGACCTATTGACGATCCTTATATTATCTTATATGGTCTAGACATACTGATTTATAAATTAAAAAATGTATTGTTTATCTTGTTGGTGTGAAGAACACATTTTTAATATTGAAAATACAACAGTAATTTATATGATATATTTATTCACGTATTCGAGAC
>JAUELO010388510.1:0-14431 GCA_032357855.1 Amphibolips quercusostensackenii | reverse complement strand
AACTTTTTTCATTTGAAGTAATAAAAGCTGGGATGAAAATTAAAATTTTATATATAATTTATGATATATATATATATATATATATCTAATTATATATAATACAAAATGTATAATTCATAATCTTATTTATAATTAATGTTTTACTCGAATTGGAACTCTCTTGAAATTGCAAAATTTTAAAATTGAAGTTTAAGACTTTTTTCATCAAAAATAGTTGTACTGAAATGCTCTGAAACTTAAAATGCAAATTAAACTGACAAATTAAAAAATTTTTAACTTTTATAAATTGTAAAATTCAAAAATTTAGATACAGTTAAAAAAATATCAATCTTCGTTATCATTTTCAATGTTCTAAATTAAAGAATCAATAAATGAATTGAAAATTTTTTTCAATTAAATCATTTCAAGAAATTTGAAGCTGGAAACATTTAAAATGGAACGATTACAGTTTTTCTATAATTTGAAAACTTCTTAAATTAAAAGTTAAATCATTTTTACTTTAAATACAGATGAACCTGGATTGCGTAACCCTTGATTCCATAATTCCAGGAATGGATGTTGGGTTATTTTGTGTCATGCAGTGATGCTAACCGACCTCGACTTTTTCAACTGCGCATGTACCATAATGCGCGAGTCTATTTAAATTCAATAAATAGTATTAATAATGATACAGATTGATATTTTAAAAGTTTTTTACTGTGATAAAATTAATAGAATTCATTCTAGGAAATACCTAATTTCTTAAAATAATTTATTATTTTCATAATTTCAAATACATCCGCGCTTTCATGTACATGTGCAGTTGAAAAAGTCGCTGTCTGTTAGCATCACTGGATAGCAAACTCGTGCGTATCTTGAAGTTATTGCCGTTATTGAAGCAATTTTAATGAAGAAGGGCAGTAAATATCAAGTTATTTTAATTGAAAATGTTATACTACCGTTTGAAATTAATTATTGACTATAAGATTTCTTGTTAATAATTGATTGAAATTCGAATTCCTTGTCATAGTTCCAGAGTTCCAAATTGGTGGCGTTGCGCATGTCGTAGCTACCTAATTTGGAAAATAGATGTGATGTGCTTTTGAATACTGATGTCTTTTAACGTTTTAAGCAAGCGAGTGACAGAGGTGATTCAGTATCCGGACCGATTATTCAAAAGAAAGCTCTCATACTAAACGAGATGCTGACCGGTCCGCGAACGCTTTAAGTACGTAAGCAAAAAAAAATTTATTGTGTCTATGTATTCGAAAAAAAATTTGAAAATATTTTTCACTACGCAGGAAAATCCACCGGAAATGGTTTATCATACGCCCCTGACTGTTAACCTTCCAGTGGGCCTCTTTAGTTGTTTTCGTCAGCCCCGGAATTTCTAAAAAATTCAGGTTTCACTGTAATTTGAAAATCCTTAAAATGCCTAAAAATTTTAGTTAAAAATCCTAAAAAATCTACACGTAGCCTTGAAAATTTTAAAATTTTAAATTTTAAATTATGTTTAAAATTTTTCAGAAGTTCTAAACATCTTTCAAGATGATTTGCATTTTTCCTGAAACATGTCTAAAATTGTTTGCTACAATAGAGAAAAATTAAAATTCAATTTTTATGTGATTCAATATTGTTACAAGACATTAATCAGCTAATAATGAATTAGCTTATCAATAACATAACAAGCTTTACACTATAATTTTCATTCAAACATTCAAATCATTTTAGTTGAATAATCAATTTATGTTACTTAATTTTAAAAAAACTATCTTTTACCCTTTATTTAGTTCAATATTATGAAAAATTTAGTCGATGGAATGCAAAAATTCGAATTCTAGAGCAAAACATTTTTCCATTTGAATTAATAAAAGCTGAGCTGAGAATTAAAATGCTATTTATAATTTATATATATATGATTATATATAATACATGATATATAATTTATTATTTTATTTATAATTGAGGTTGCACTTTAAGTGGAACTCTCTTGAATTTTAAGTTTCTAAAATTAAAGTTTAAAAGGTCTTTAATTAAAAAATGTTGTATTTAAATGATCAATAATTTACACGTATATAACGGAAGCTACGTACACTTTCCAAGTGAACAATTTAAACTCATTGCAGTTAAACTGTGAAATTGAAAATTAAAATTTTTATAAATTGTAGAGTTCAAAGATTTAGATTCGGTTCCAAAATAAATCTTCGTTAGCATTTTCCATGTTCTAAATTAAAGAATCAATGAATAAATTCATTTTATTAAAAATTGAATTGTTTTCAGCAATTTTATGCTAGAAACAATAAAAACTAACCGATAACATTTTTTTATTATTTGGAAACTTCTTCAATTATAAGTTCAATTATTTTTATTTTAAAAAGATAAAAAATCCTTCATATTCTTTTGAATTTTAGTTTAAAATCTTTAAAAATTTACACATTGTCTTGCATTTTTTCCAATTTCAAATTATTTTCGAAATTTTTTTAGAACTCCTAAACATCTTTCAAGATGATTTGGATTTTTTCTAAAAATCGTCCGAAATTTTTCCCCACAATTTTTTAAAAATCCTGCAAAATTATAAAATAAATATTCCACATTCATTTTTGATAGTGTTAAATGTTTCTAGATCTTTTTCAATATTATCTTAAAATATATTTTTTTACAGAATAAAAAATCGTTTTCACTTTTTCCTAGGAATCTGAAGGGGATGTTTTTTAATCTTCTGAAGCCTTTTTTAATTTTTAAAAAGCTTCTAAATTTTTTGTTCTGAATTGGCAAAAATTTATACATTGTTTTAAATCAGGTCGTGGGAAATTCAGACCAATATTTCAGTACGAATAGCCGGATTTTGTCGGTACAAGTATGCACTTCGTTTAAATTATTTGAAGTCATTTCAAATTTTAAATAAATTTTATATTTTATTTGAAACTCCTTAATATCTCTTTAACTTATTCGAATTTTTTGTAAGAGTAATAGGTGTTCAATTGTTAATTTATAAATCCAAATTCAATTATTTGAATAAAGAATAAAATTTTTTTGAATTGAAAATTTGAAATCAGTTAGATATTTGTCAGTTTTAAGTAATTGTTCTTTTTTTTATTCAAAATTTTTTTAATTGATTGGCTTAAAAATAAAATATTTTACACTGAAACAGAGTTTGGAAATAATTGAAAGCATTTAATTACTAATATATTATTTTCAAGTCATTTTGAATTTGAAAATATTTTATCAAGTTGTAATCGGGCGTTTAAATTTGCTTATTTAATAAGATCTTAGAGTACAGTCTAATTTTAGAAATCATTTCTCAATTTGCATTCGCAGTTGATCAACTAAAAATGTTTTTTTATTAAAAATCTTCGATTTTAAACGCTTCTGATTTTTAATTGTCACTTCATTTTTAAATTCTCTTAATTAAAATGTAGGCTTGAAAATGGAAATCTAAACTGGAACATTTTTAAGTGAAAGATTTTCGATTCACGTATACTAAACTGAATGATATGATGATTCAAAAAGATAAAAATTTAACTTATTACTTAAACAAACGGTTTAAATCAAAGCTAGACAGATTTTTTTCTAAATATTTGTCAAATTCGCGGTTAAAAAATACATTCACTGTTATTTCCTGGGTTTTCCCGGTCATCTCCTGGTCCATCGGCCTTCTTGATTAATGGATATAGTACAGCTTTTATATGCAAGAAACAAAAATTAACTCCAATATGAATAGCCAAAAGCCAGAGAATGAGAGAAAAGGAATCGCGGAGTCGGGAGGGCTTGGGTTCGTCTTCGTGTATTTTCGGCTGGTCTTCGCAACTCGTGACGGAGCCGACTCACCGACACGCTACGTTCGCATGTATTTCTCCCAGAGTTAAAGTGGTGGGGGCCGGAAAATTTCACGGTCTAGAGACTCTGGTTTCATGCAACTCCACTGGTCTGAGGTGCCTCGCTCTCCTGGCGCGCTCGTAGCGCCACGCTCAGATGCACAGGGCACCACTGTTGCCGGCGCGAAACGTTTGATTTGATCAAGCATTGTCGGAACGGTGAACCCAAAGAAAGAAAACCGATTCTTGTTTCCAATGGAATGCTATTTCGTAGATACAACATTCCTATGGAAAAAAGTATCGGTATTAATTTTGTCAAAAGCATGTCTTTTTGCTTAAATATTAACTATTATATTTTTTTGTTGATTATTTATCTTTTAGTCAAAAATACAACAACTTAATTAAAGGTTGAACTACTTTGTTTAAATTTAATTTTTTTTTAAAGATTTATGTGTTTGGTTAAAAATTTAACGATTTTTGTTGGAAGCGAGGTTCTTTTAGTTAAAAATTCAACTATACAGTTATAAATCCATTTCTATAGGTAGAAAGGCAATCTTCTTTGGTTAATAGTTAAATTGTATGTTCGAAAGTTCATTAGTTTTTGTTAATTCATCTTTCTAGGTTAAAAATTAAGATTTTTTTTAAAAAATTCATCTTTTGCTGCTCAACAGTTAAATTTTTTTCAGAACAATTGAATTTTTAGCCTGAAAACTCAACTCTTTTATTAAAAATTTCTCTTTTTTGGTCAAAAATTTAACTCTTTTGGTACATAATTCATATTGTTTAGTGAAAAATTGTACTATGTTGTTAAAATGGAAAATATTTTGACTTGGATCCTTGTAAATTAGGTGTTAACATCATTTTATTAGAAAAGAGTGATTCCCTTGATATTCACCTATTTTAGTGAAAAATAACCCTATTTCCCATGTTTTGATAGCATTTTGAGCAACAAAAATTTACGTCAAAAGTGACAACAATTTCTTTGGAAAACGGCTAAAGCTACATCTTTCTGGTCTCAACAAAAAATGTGTGCAATTAAATTTTCTGTAAGAATTTATACTTCTAAAACTATACTTCAAAACTTGTTTAAAAAGTGTTTGGGGGCCAACGCCGCTGAGCGAGAAAAATTTCTATACGCTTATAGAATGAGGGCCCCTTAATTACCAGTTACTTGTAATAATATTCTACTTCGGATCACAAATAATATTATATTTTAGTTTTAATTTTTGTACAAATAAAAATTATATTGTGGATAATATTAGCCTACAGATACTATTTTAAAATCCCCTGAAATCGGGCGACTCTTGCTTAAGGGGGATTCGTTAATTTCTTCTTGGGTCATATCTTCTATCGCGCCATTGTACATGTTAAACTTCACCCGTTTTTGAACCTGAGTTTCATTTTCGTATCTTATTGTATATATTCCACGAAGAAATGTATTATTTCGCTCCAATATTGCAAAGATGTCACCACTGGATGTTGATAATACAGTTTTTTCTTCAACTGGCATTGGCAAAAGGGAATTACGTGGCCCTTTTAACTGAAGTAGTTTATCAAGCGGAAAGGTGTATTTTCGAATTTTGAATCGTCGACTCGGATTTGTTCTCGGAGTAAGGCAAAGAAATTTAAAGTCTTGAAATTTCAATCCACCTATGCGTATATGACGGTAACTTGCAGAAGGAGACCTGCACCTGGCACTCTGAGAAGGCCCGGCAGTAAGAGGAAACCTGACAGGAGAATCTGGAGACTGAGGTCTCTCAGGATGAAGAGGCCTTTCAGCAGAATTATGTCTGTCGGGAGAATGAAAAGATCTGGAACGCAAAACACTGGAAATAGGCTCGCCATTAGGCAAACATTCAAACTGCAAACTCAACTCTGCAACAAATAATAATTTAAAAAAAGATGTGCGAATATTTTAAAGAACAGAATAGTAATATCTGAATAACTTATATATTTAATTAGCTACAAATTTAAGCAAATAAAAAAAAGAGTAATTTACCTATTTTTAAAAAAAAGTTACAATAAAATAATAATAAATTGCTTAAACAATTGATCAATGCTTCAAACAATTTTCGTTCTTCCTATTAAGGGCTAATTATCAGATTGGACGCAAAAAGCATACCTATCAAAGAGTTTCTAGGAAAAAAAATGATTGTAACAAATGGAAATTCTTGAAAAAATTGAAGATTATTTCCGAAATATTAAAAAATGTTTCATTTGTCAAGTGAACATAATTTCTAACAGAAGGGCAAAAAATGGGGCTCATATGCGACATTTTTGCGCAAAATTCTAAATTTAAGTTTTTGGAGCATTTTTTGGGTTCCCTAAGGAAAGCGCTGAAATTCAAAGTAATCCAGAAGAAATTATGGAACGGGCGGGAAGGGGTTGTATGCCCTCTATTAAAAAAAATTATTTCAACAGAAATAATTTTGGACTACCCTAACGTGCACATATGGTACGGATTCCGTCTCAATAGGAACACTTTTCTTATTCCATTTTTTTAACACACATTTTGAATTTTTCAGAAATAAGCAAAGTTAAAATTTGTGCTCATTTCGGACAAACTTAATATCGAGAACAATTTATTTGCCGAGCTGAAAATGCTAACATATCTGCCACGTGCACGTATTGTACAAATTCTATATCTATAGGAACACCTGACGAATCCCGTTTTTTATAACGCACATTCTCTGTATTTCATCGCAATAGATTCAGATTAAATCCTTACTCATTTCAAACAAACCTAAATAAAGTTGTAAAAAAAAAGAATTTAAGATCGAATGTAAAATTCATCGCACAAAAATTCTGATTTGCGTTTTGAAAATGTACTTAAAATTATAAATATATTATATTATTATATTCACCAATGAAAACGAGGATAATCGCCAAGGATAATACGATAGTAGAAACAATGCTTATCTTTTCTAGATACAGAACAAACGAATAAACGTATAATTAAAAAATTTTATTAACAATGTACCTAATGAATATCCCAGTGCTTTTTTAGACTATATAATATATATGTCCTATATAGTTGTTATCTATTGAAAGAGAGTCGTCAGTGTTACAGTTCTATGATATTTACATGTCGTTAGTCAGTTTCAGGGAGAAAAAATGTATGATGTGAATAAACACTAAATTGGTTAAAACTAACGTCACAACTTATATACACTTTATCTTCAAGCAAACTACGTCGTATACATGGCAAATTTATAGAGTCTCTACTCTAACAGCCCACTTAAGGCTTTAAACAATTAATACAAATTCTACGAACTATGTTCGAAGAATTAAAAAATGAATATCATCGTTTCACATTTTTTAATGTTGTAGATATTATTCAGAAAAAAAGATGTCTTCACAGAAGATATTGTGTTCAAAAGGTTAAGAAGGTTTAATTAAATAATTTTCAATTCAATAATTCATTAAAAAATATTATTAGACTTTTTTTAAAATTATGCGGTTTTATAAATGCACAGGTTATCTACATCAGATAAAATAAAAGGATTTTTTTTAGTTTTAATTGTGTGCAAAACTACGAATCCTGCCGACGTTTGTGAAAATTGCAGTTCACTTTTTAGACTTTGCTACAAGAGCAATGTTTAGACGTTGTCCTATTTTCGCAGGTCGTTCAAAACTGGTTTAAATATTGTGCTTGTAAAGAATTCTTCCTACATATTTTGTGATACCTTGGATGTAGTTTAGAGTGGTATTCGCTTTTCTCTCATTCTTTCGTGAATTGTTTTTTTTTTCTTATTACTTCATCAATTTGTTTCTGTAATCGTTCTGTATGAGGATTCGCTTAACGTTTAGTAATTCTTTCTGTAAGTTATCTTAAACTATTATAAAGACAGCTTTGCATAGAAAGAAGTTGATGACAGATTGTTTTTGAGATGGGTGATGGGGGGAGGCATGTAGGTATCCGTTTGTATAGGTGGGTTTATTGTAAACTTCATGTCCTAATGTGTTATCAGATCTTTTGTAAACTAATACTTTAAAGAAAGGCCATTTTCCGTTTTATTCAATTTCTGTAGTGAATTGGATATGAGGGTGTAATTGATTGATAAAATAAAAAAACTTGTATAGTTCGTCTAGTCCATGTCTCCTGATGACAAAAGTGTCGTCAACGTAACGGCACCAAAATTTCGGTTTAAGCTAGGATTAGTTAAAGAGTTTACTTTTTAGATTTTCTATAAAGATGCTGGCTGTTATAAGTAAGATTGGTGATCCTATTGATGCTCTTGAGGCCTTTTCGCAGAATTGGTTATTGAAGCAAGTAAGTATTTTTAAGGCAGTGTTCTATTAAGGGGTATGATATCGGAGGGGAAGTTTGCAAAGGATTTAATAATATCCATTGTGTCAGAGATTGGTATGCTCAAATTAACTAAAACATGGTTCCTCATTCATAATTTAATTTGAAGTGAACTAGGAAATTGAGGTAAAGACAACTACCATTTATATTAAAAGAAATAGATCAAAGTACTGAATAGAAAATATAAAAATTGAGAGTTGAAAGATCAGTTGAGAAAACGTTAATGTACGGCTAAACACTTTTCTTGATCAAGCTACGGATTATTTTTTCTGTTTCGGTTTTCTAGTCCACATTTAATAAGGATAAATAATTAATCGAACAAGTATATGATAGAGAAAAAGGTTCTAAAAAGATTACAAAATAATTAAGTACTCACAGATTCGTTTAGTTCATAAAAATTTTTCACTTTTTTTGTTCGACTCGAGTAGAACGTGTCTTTGGTATCTACACTCGAGACCCTGGGCGTGGCACTGCAGTGGTTAAACGATTCTGAGAATATTGGTCAGTGGGTTGATTGTTAGGTCAATCCCTTTGCTTGTCTTGGCCCTTCTGTTTTGACAAGTATCATATTGTTTGTTGATGCAACCGAGATTTTAGAACTTCCGCGCGAATGCTAATCGTCAAAAGGTTTGAGATATACTGGGACTTTTGATAGTAATGTGTTAATAAGCCGTCTCTTGGGTCCGAAGTTGAAGTTTCGATGATGTACAGCTGTAGCCAAGCTTGTAATCTGGTCGTTGATTGGAAATAGTTTAAACTGACGAATATTGTTAAGTTTTAGATTTCAGCTTCAGACTTTTAAGCTGGAACTAACCTTCAACTAATTTCTTTTCCGGGATCGGCTTTATTAGAAGACGTTGCCCTTCTTTAGATCCACGTGTGTAGGAGAGATATTAAAGTAGGGGTAGGTCCCTGTTTCGGTGAGTGTTTATAATTCATTATGTGGATTAGTGAAAAAAATTTACATATCTAATTATAATAGAGGATTTTTACATATGCCCAATTATGCTGAATAGCGCAGTTGCCAAAACGCATGTATCCCTTTTTGAATATCGAGAGGAAGTAAGTTTGAGATGTAGTGATATCACATATAAAAATTATGAATATACTATTGATTTTAATATATTTCTAATTATAGAATAATTCTGTGACTTGTTCTTAGATTGAATGTCCGCTTACGATTAAGAAATGATAAGGATATGTCTCACAGCTTTCGGTATCTGTTAGGTGCAGGAGATTAAAAATCTTGTAATTTTGTATCGACACTTAGTGATTGCTTGATGGGTCCATGAATGGTGTGCGCCTTTTTATTATGTTAGTGCAATGAAAAGTGAAACGTAATATTCAGGCTATTACGTTGTTCCTTTTAAATCTGGACCTTACAATTGCGTATTCGATTTTATACAGGTTTTTAAAATGTTTAGATATGTTTCTTTAACTTGTTTGTTTATTTATTGAATCTGAATGTTTTATAATCATAATTCATTTGATACTAATAAAAATAATTATTATAAAAGTCGCGGGACGTGACACCTCCCCCCCTTAAGTTTGAGCATATGAATGCAATTAGCATGATTGAATTTGTTATTTATTGCAAATTTGTGTATTCGAGGTTGGGTCAGTTGTCTTAGTAGCAAAAATAAAATGTTTTTTGTGATAGAATATTTTTTTGTTTTACAGTTTGTTTTAGGTCCTTTCTTCTAACTCAAAATAGATAGTAAATATATTCTTGAACGTTTTTATTGATGAGATATAAAAAAAGTAACGAATACAAAATTAATCTATGTAATTTTGATTTTCTCTTTGCCTGCGACAAATTGTTGCTCTATGTCCTTTTTGATAACATTTTTCGCAGGCGTTAGTCTGTCCATGAAGTTTAATCTTCTCAAATTGTATTTCTGATAATCGCTCGTTATCATAATCTATAGGTAATTGATCATTACCAAAATTGTATATGTCAGAAAACAATCTCAGAAGCTAGCTTTTGCATAATTTGTACGACCTTAAAAGATTTCGCAAATTATGATAAATCCTCGAAGCGTTAGATTTGGTTGTAAAGTTACGAGTTTATAATTTTGTTCAGAAATGTTATATTTGATACTTATTTCATGCCTTTTTTGCAATGGGCTAACTGATTCAGCGAAATTTGTTTCAGATTAGCTGATTCTATTTTTTTCACCTGAAAATACAACATTTAAAAGTAGTAAAATTGAAATTTGAGAATAATGATATGGAAAAGTTTTATATTAATTTTCTATCTTAATTTGATTTATGCTCATTGTGAAAATAGTAGAGAAATATATTTTTGTATGATTTTATTAATTTTCAAATACTGAATTGTTATACTAGTAATACATTAATATAAAGTTGATTTAATTTATTTGACATTCACACGTGAAAATATCAGCATGTTAAAGTAGTAGAAATATTCAGATTACATCTAATTTAATTGCTTATTTCATCTGTTATTGTGAAACGAGTAAAAATATTGGATCGATGTTTAGTGTAAATATATATTTTTTAATTCTTTAACATTTCTGCTCATTTAACAAGTGAATGTAAATTTTAGTATCTCTTATACATTATTGTGTTTGAAGATTTAATTTTTCAAACAAGTATTGCATGCAGGTAATTGTTTTTATGATACAGAAATCGTCCCGAACATAAATAAAATTGTTGGTGAACATGTGATACTTAACCAAGGAAGTGCCATATATGTGATTTCTGAAATAATGTTTAAAAATTTGCAGAAACTGAAAGAAAGCAAGTTTTACAAAATATAATAGGGCTTCCTGGTATTAAATAGAATTTTTTTATGTTTGGTATCGTGGCAAAGCAGTCTAGTTGATTCTTTGTATTATGATTGTCGCTGTTTTTTCTGCGTACTTTTTTTATTTTCGGACATAAATGTAACTTATTTTGAACTTTCGTAAAAAGCAATAAGTATTAAATAGATCATTTTTATTTTGTGGATAGCGGTATGGATGAATGCCATCCATATATTCCGATTGCGCAATCTCTAGGCTTTTAGGTATTGGAATAATTTCTGTACAGAAAGAAAAGAAAAAATTCCAACCTTATATATTTCAAAGAATTGGTCGAAAGCATTTAATTTTCATGTTTAATACAATAAAGTGAAAATTTAACAGAAAAAGAAAGTATGCCTTGATGAAAGAAATTGTTGAGAAAGTTATAAGTGAACTTGAATAGATAAGAAGTAAGTGAATAAATACAATTTTATTAATGAATTTTTGGCGTTCTCTTGTTAATAATTTAAAAGTGGGGTCTTATTATTCATTATATCTGTCCCATATGTATAATTTTGGATTCTAAAACGAAGGTTAGTTTTGTGAGAGAAGTGATAATGCAAAGTACAGCAAAAAAATGGATCATAGTTGAAGGTACAAAACTTTTGTTTTTCTATCTTTCTTTATAATTAGTTATCATTTTTTAATATCATATTTCAGATTAAAATATATGAGATTAAGCATTGAAAAACATTATTAATTGAGGATATTTTACTTTTTAAAAGATTTGAAGTTTGTTTCTGGTAAATCAATTTGTGATCGCTTGCGTCAATTAACACGTACGACACTTGGAGAGTTTTTTTTAGTTTTCACGTGTAACAAGTTGCGCGTGAAGAATGTGTTTTTTTTTAAATAGACATGTTTATATGTTAGACTAGGAAGGGGAAGTCGCTCTGGAATGGGACTCACCCTAAGGCCACTGAGGGCTGCGTTAGTTGTATTTGTCCTTCGCTACGTGAAAAGTTTATGTAACTTACGTTTTTTAAAAAAAGAAACGGCATGAATTTACGTACTTATTTCAGATGATGTAATTTAGTGTTTATTATTATTTAAGGTCCCTAGACCGTCACATAAAAATTGGCGCTCTATGCCAGGATCTCTTTGAATTGATACGTCATTCTTTTGGGATCTGAATAGATCTAATTCCTACGAGAATTACAGTGTGGCTAAGTTTTTCAATGTAACCATTTCACCACAATTCACCATTGGCACAGAATACTTTAGGCATAAATAGAGATTTGTGAATCTTAAGACGGAAGAGAACACATGAGGAAATTGAAAAATTTCCCGGACAACTGCGAGAGAAAGGAAATACTGCATTCAGCCAACGCCAGCATCCTCCCTCGCACCCTGTCAGCGGTATTCAATGGCACCAGCGGCACTTAACGTCAGCAGCGGCGTTCAACATATTGCGTCAGGTAGTTGAGAGCCCTCTAAGTAAGAAGTAATAGGCGACTTTTTTCTTTGATTAAATTCGTGTAAGACAGTGATTTGATTGTACAACTAAGAAGTTATACGCGTCTTTTTTCTTCAATTCGTCGTGTGAAACAGTGATTCAATTGTACAAGTAGGAAGTGATAAGCTGCTTCTTTTTTTTAAAAAACGTCCCAAAATCAGCATCCGAGTCGCGAAATACACACCCGATGTATTTGAACAGTTAAAGCTTATTACGCACATATACAAACAATAGGTACACACTAACTTAAACTAGCACTATTAGCATATATAAAAACTTACCGAAAATCCGGTTAAGGACCTAGAAAAAAAAATAAAATAAAATTGTAACCACAATGAATAAGAATAATCAAATAACCATTGCAGATTCGATGCTAATGATATTAGATAGGCTAGCGTTGACGAAAGAAGGTGAAACAATTGAATTTAGAAAGTTGTAGAAAAGCACATAAAATAGCTAAACACCATAATTGGATTGACACCAAAGACGGATCCATATACGAACCCGGACTTACCGAAAATAAAAACAATGACGAAAGTAACGATAGCGAATCCTTGAACGGGAAAAACCGCGGGCTAGATTATCGAAGCACAACATGAGACAGGCAGTGCACTCCAGCACGTCAGCGAAATGCGACAATAGACGAAAATCAAATAAAATTAATTTCTGCTAAATAAGTCATTAGATGCGTGGAAGTTTTGTAAGGTAGAGATGACTGTGGAGTCTGAGACTTCATTACAATGGTAAAATGTGCCAAAGCATGATGCTTGCAAAAAAAGTTATTACAAGATTTTATTATAGCGTGAAAAAATAGCCGATCTAGTAGAACAAGCTATTAGATTTTCTTTAAATGAAGCCTATTTAGAACGCTTCGACGCTCTTCGCCAAAATTTCGAAATAATTAGTTCTGTTGAATTATGTCGGTCGAAACCTAAAGGCGTGAAACAAGCCCCCACGGAATCTATCCAGAGTCACAATCTTATATTTAGACAACAATTTGATGAATCAAATTATGCAGTTTAGAACGAGCGTCTGAATAGCACAATAACGCAATTAGCTTTACAAGTAGAGGAAAAACGGCTGCTAAGAAATATATAATGAATCTAAAAAAGAGATACAAACCCAAGTCAGGACGTTGAAACACACTACGCTAAATTAGGCTCAACAGGAAGATCTAAAGTCAAAGTCCGGTTTAAAAAGCGAAACCAAGAAAGTGCCAAAATTCGCCAGAACTCTTCGCCAAAAATGAATAGACTAGCAGTGTCTCAGCTCACGAAACCGATGAGCTTTAATCCAAATAAATATCTCTATGAAATAATCCTCCAGACCACTTAATGCCTCTTCATTTGAGACTACAGTTATTCTGCAGCTACTGTAAACATGTCGGTCACCAGGAAGCACAGTGCTACAAGAATATGCGAAATTTCAAAAAAAGGACTAATAACGACCTGACCACGGAATCAAGTGAACCAACTCCATGTAGAAAACCTGAACAAAGAGTGTTTTAGGAGATAAAAAAAAACGAGCAAGAGACACTGGACATAAAGTATCTGCTATCTCTGGACGACTCTATTCAATTATAGGACAATTACATGGGACCAGGGGACAAGCACAGTTATTTGTAGACAGTTGAGCCTCCTCAAACTTGATCAAGGATAAAATGCTCACGGAAGATTAATCACGTAAACAAGAAATAACGTAATTTTCTATAAGAAATGACAAGCACCAGACGGTAAAAGGAACCGTATTCAAATTTAACGGAAAGGAACATACCTTTATAATTATTTCTAACGATTTCCCATTACCAGAAGACAAATTTATTCGACTTCCCTTTTTGTATTCTTATCAATTTATTTTTTTTAACAAAGGCCTTTAGCTTGTCGACAAAGTACACCGACTAGAGAGTAACGAAATCGCCACACCGCGAAATACTGTAAAAATGATCAATACAGAGACAGGTAGAAAACATGGACATGTACTTTCTGAAGATAATCCCCACGTTTATTCTATTTACCGTATCGATAACTCAAGGATTGCCATCCCCATTAGTAACGAAACTGAAAAA
>JAUELO010388015.1:0-14434 GCA_032357855.1 Amphibolips quercusostensackenii | reverse complement strand
AAAATACTTTTTCATAAAATATTTTACAGATATCAAGCTACCCAAAACAAATTTTTTCGTAAATTTTGGTTCTATAGTTGTTTTTTAAATATAATTTTCCGATTTTATGTCCTTCCCAGAAGCAAGTAGATATCCTAGGTGGAAATGTCGGTAGTGCACCGGCGTTTACCTTTGGCACAGTACTAATCCAGTACTGTGGAACCTGCTGGCCCACGAGCGATGGTAATTCTCATCATTAGTTGCCCGAGAAATATGAGGAGCAATGGCTTAAGAACTCGTAGGAGTAGCTGTGCAGTATAGAATTTTACGGTAAAGGTCACATAAGACTAATTCTGTGGCGGTAAAGATTTGAGGATAACACTCTGTCCTACGGCTTCTCTTCACCCTGTGCCGTGTCTGCAGGACTGTTTGTATGCGGGGGGCTTATAAATTTTGTATAAGCTTTTTTAAAAATAGGTTCACAGATATTGAGGTATTATAAAATGACAAGAAACTAAAGATTTATGTACTGTGAATACATTGTTTTTCTACTTTTATTTAGAAAAAAACTACTAAGTTCCAACTTCAGATAAAATTATAAATATTCAGAAAACAATACATTTTGTTCTCTTGTTAAAATACTATATAGAAGAAACTACTACATTTAAGAGACTGATACTTTTGCATGAATGACGCGGAAGGAATCACCGCAAAAATTAAAGTACCATTTTATACATCAATGTGTCCACAGTTATAAAACCAACTAAAATACATCCTGAAGCACGTAGAACTGATATCATCGTTAAAAAAGATAATGTAATGGATATTGACAACCAACTTTAAGAAGATAATAGTGATAGTGACAACACTAATGACAATGACAAAACTGCGAATCTGCCGACTCTCTACTATGCCTGTGATTAGGCTGTATTAGAGCTATACGCTGTTTTGATATGATGCTCAGATAGTGCTAATGGCATGGAATGTTTTATCCTGACTTTACTCTCATGTTCCTTTACACGTTGGCTAACTGCACTTCTAGTTTCTCTAATATTGGCGTTACCACAAGAACAAAGTATTTTATATACTCCTGGATCACTAAGAGGCGCCTTTTCATGTTTGGGATTGTGTAAAAATTGTCCTTTTTTGGCAGGTGGTTTAAATATGGTTTAAATGTTGTGTTTGTTGAGAATTTTCCCAATTTGTTGTGTAATACCTTGGATGCAGGGTAGAATGGTGGTTGCTTTTCTCTCTCTTTCTTCAGTGCATGGCGTTGACTTGTTATTTTTAGTGTATTTTCTTATTACTGTATCAATTTGTTTATTTGTGTGAACGTTCTGTATTGGGATTTGTTTAACGTTTCCAAAATTCCTTTTGTAAGTAATCTTCATATTTCTAACGCAATCGGTTTAGTGATATCGATTGTGTCAGAGATTGGTACTTTCGTAAAGAGAGATACTACATCGAAACTCACTAGGATTTTTTGGGGTTGAATTTGAATTCGTTGCATCTTTTTGACAAATTCAAAAGAGTTTCTGACGTGTGTGATTATGTTCCTGTGAAAGGATTTAGTTCTTTGGTGGGAAGGCATGCTAGGCTGCAAGTTGATGAGTTCATTGCGCTGACGAACAGTCTAAACGGAAAGTCGTTTTTGTGGATTTTCAGGAGTCCGTAAAGCTTTGGAGAGATAGGATTAGTAGGTATTAATTTAGATATTGTTTTGTTGTCAAGTTTAGAGTCTTTCAGCAAGGTTTTTGTTCTGCTGAATATTGTTTTTGTGGGGTCTTTTTTCAGGTTTGTTATGTGTATCGTCAGTTGGAAGGTCCATAATTTTGTTATTATAGTCTTCTTTATTAATTATCGCTGTTGTGTTGCCTTTTTTCTGCAGTAATATTATGATTTCGTTATTCCGATTGAGTTCTTTAATCACCGTTTTTTCTTGTTTCGGTAAGGTTAAGGAGAGCAGTTGTGCTTGGCGTAAGATGTTGGCCGTACTACGCTGTGTGCCATTCGCTTTTTCGGGCTATTTTGTGGATCCCAAATTACTTATGGTTTTCTAGTGGGGAAGGGAGTTTTGAGGAAGCTACTGCAAAATTATGTACTGCAGACAGGGCTGCAATCTTTTTATTGCTAAAAGGATGGTTACAATCTTTTTTTACTGTGTTAGTGGTGTGTGCTTTACTAGAAGTGATGTGTCAAATTTTATTTATTGTTTTTGAGTGGAAAGATTTTTAGTCCATTAGGATGGGTCAATTGATATGCTATCTAATGTAGATCAAATGTCAAATTTAAGGGTGTTCAATAGAAAAAGGTTTTTTTTTAAGATAAGCAAACTTGTTTCATGTAAAATAGATTTGGGTTTAGATGTTCTAAAATAAAGGTTTTACGTTATGTTGTTCTTATATATATATATATATATATATATACTATACGATGCCTGTGATTAGCCAAAGCGCCCCGCAATGATGCCTGTGATTGGCTTAAGCACCACACCGTAAAAAGTGCTCAAATAATTTTTGTCAATTTAAAAACTATCATAGTAAAATGTCATCGGGAGGACATACCTAGTTGGATTCGTAAACAAAAATTGAGCCTATTCATTGAAAAGTCGCCAAACTGTAAATTTGTGTATAAAACCTGTTTAAATAATTACCAAAAAGCATCCATTTTTAACTTTTTTTTTTATTTATTATTTATTATTTATTATTATTATTATATTTCTCTATTTTTTGTTTTTTTTTAACGTTTTTTTAATTTTTAATGGTAATGGAACATTTAGTATTTCACATTTGATACAAAATTTGATTATTCTAATGAGCTGAACATTGGAAATCACCAAAAATTACTTTCCTTCATCAATTTTTTGTTGACACAATAAAAAATTTTTTTAATTATTCTAACCAACTATAAATTTGTTCCCATATAGCTGTAACACTATTCTAAAATCTTCTGTAATCAATCTACATATCTTTAAGAATCGCAATCTAGAAGATTAAACAAAAAATTTAACTTTGTTGTTAAATAACATATTTTTTAACAATTTATCAAAATCTAGTCACGCAAATCTTTTCAAAACTTGAAAAGCTTGTATTAAAAAAAAAAAAGTGAAATCCGATGAACAGTGTGGACTGAGAATTGATTTGTCTAGGGGTACTTATTTTGACCTAATGTTTGATGGTCTGACTTCTCTAGCGCACTGTAAAAAGTCTAGTCTAGAATAGAAATTAGACTAATACTCGCAACAGTAAAAAATGATTTGCTATATAATGAACTGACTATATCGATTGGTCAGCACCTGCCGTTTTGTTTTCTTGCAAATTATTTCTTGCGGAGAGAAGCTGATTGCTGCTTTCGAAACCCGAGTTCAATTCTTAGTAACAACGTTTTTTTTTATTTATCTTGCCTTTTTCCGTTTATTTGCTAAAACGGAAGAAGTCAAGATAAATAAAAAAAAAACGTTGTTACTAAGAATTGAACTCGGGTTTCGAAAGTAGCCATAAGCTTCTCTCTACAATCTGATATTTTGAATACTGAAGCTAGAGGCTTATGTCATATTATGGCTTATGTCATCATGCAATGTGAAATTCGGTTCAGTCTGCCTGATCGTTATTAAGTACGGGGCATCCAATAATGGTTACTGAACTGCTGCAAACTCAGTCAAGTTCCCAATAAAACACTATAAAATTTAGTTTGTTCAAGACTTCGTTATTTCGACAACTGAGAAACGATATATAGATTTTCGTTATTGATGCAAGAAAGTATAGTGATTTATGCTTTGTATTCTTGTTTGAGAAGGCGCAATATAATGAATGACTTTAGTTTTTTAGTTGTGCAAAAGTTGATATACACTTATCTTGTGTGAAATAGCCGCTTAGTAGTTAGCCGGCTTCACAGTTTTTCACGATTGACTGGTTCTGTCTTTCCCCCTAAGCGTCTCTTGACGGCCTACTCTAAAGGCCATCGCTCTTGCGTGCTGACATGAGATTGCTCGCTCGTCGCTTTCAATCCGCTTTAAACTCGTTTTAATAGCACCCAGTAGTTGGCCGTCTACCTCAGAGACTAAACAAATTACTAAAGATGTGTGTACCTTAATTGTGAGTGATAACGTACAAAGTGTAAACAATAACTAAAAATTAATAAAGGTTCAGGTTTTATGTAGGACAGATAATATTTTTTAATCATTTGTGTGTAGTTTCGCATTTTCTCCCGTGTCTTCTGTATCTATTCCTGAAGTTTGGTAATCAACAAACAATCTTGTACTGAATATCCAACTCTTTAATCTCATTTTTCTCTATGTAGTGAAAAAACACTACTTTATAGTTTTAAAAATTGGGCGTTAGTTACCTTCTGAAATTTCAATGACTTCTTCTGAGGTTGATGATACAATTTGTTCTTAAGTTGGCGTAGGCGCATATGTCCATACATCCATACATCCATATCCGTCAGGAGGAGGAAGCCTTGTAAGAGAAACCATGCACCTTGAATGAGTAGGACAGCTGGGAGAAGACCTGGACCTGGCACGAAGAGAAGGTTCAGCAGGAGCGAGAGACTTCTCACAAAATTGATTTCTTTTATAAGTAAAAGAAGGTGTGCCACGAGGAGCAACAGGAATACGGTCGCCACACAGTAGGGAAAAAGCACTTTTTTAAGACAAAAATCAACCTACTCCTTAAATCTAAACGGATCAAAACTTTTTTTAATTACTTATGAAGAATCGCACTTTAACGTAGAGGAGCACATTTTTTGAATTTTGTATTCAATAATTTCTTATTAAACTTAAAAATTGCTAATGGTTATATTTGCGATGTTTACTTAACCTCATTCATTGATATTTCTGCAAAAATATATAGAATTAGTAAAATTGTTTTTTTTTTTTTTTAAATGGAACTTGTAGATAAATATCCTGCATTTTGTTAATTTTTACAAAAAATTAATGCATATAACTGTTAACTGCTGCATTTGCGGCATTCAAAGGTATTTTTTACATAGTATTTGTTAAAAAATGTAAAGAGTCAATTTTTAATTGCGAACAAGCTCCAATCAACAATAATAGTTAACAGTTTAAGCAATTTTTATAAACAAATCCACTTCATTGGCATATCAGTGCATCGACAATTTTTTCTTTTTGTGGAATCATTTCTTTTCATCTAAAGAATAAAGCTTGTGCACAACTGACTTTTATCCAACAACATTTATTATTGCTATAAACAATTTTCACAAGCAAATTTATTAATTATAGTATTACTGTCATTGATTGTATTGCTTAAAAACTTTATATAATGGCAATACTTTAGCCTCTCTACTAAACGTCAAGGTTGCAGCTATCAAAAAGGTTTCTTTTCTTTACATTTTCTTGCACATTTTTCATTTTACCTTTTTCCATCTACTCATGAGTAGAGAACCGACTCGACAAATATTGCAACAAGTAGTTGCTTTTTGTTTTGTAAGTACTTAAAAAAATTTTTTTTCTATCATGATGCATTTGAAATCAAAACCCACCTTTAAATGGCCGATTCCTTTTTTTAAGAAGGTGAGTCTTCACTTCTCGTAATAGGTCTGTACAATATTCATACGCGTTTTTAACACACTGTAAAACAGTGTGTGTCAGTGACGCCACATAGCAGAAGTGAAACTTTGATGGATTAACCCTTACTTTTCTCTTCACCTTTTCTATTTTGCATTTTCTCCCTTTTCTTTTTCCTTTATCCCCTTCCCCCTTTCTAGTTTTCTTTTTCCCATTTTGCATTTCTAATGTCCTTTTCCCTTTTCCCTTTCTGGTTTTTTATTTCCCTTTTCTAGTTTCCTTTTTTCCTTACCCCTTTCTCGTTTCTTTTCCTCCTTACCTCTTTCTGGTTCCCCTCTCTTGTTTCTCTTTTCCCCTTTTCCCTTTTTGGTTTCCCTATCTTCTTTCTGGTATCTTACTTCCCCTTTCCCCTTTTTGGTTACTTTTTCCCCTTTCCCCTTCCTGGTTTCCCTTACCCTTTTTCCCTTATATATTTTAAAACAGTTCTAACAATATTTGCTCATCTTACGATGATTTTTTTTTAAAGAAACTTTGAGAGAGACAGCGCATATACATGCTTGGTGTGATGTAGTAGGGGTTTCTAAAAAAAGTTACCTGAGAACAGAAGAGCAACTGCAGATTGCCGCAAAAAACGTAAAGGGAGATTGTCGTATGCGTACGCTTCACGCGTACGTTTTGTACTTCTTTAAATTCACCCCCATTCTGAAAAAAGTTTCACTTCGTACGTGTCGTACGTTTTCTTAAATTCACCTTCGTCTAAAAAAAAGTTTCACTTTAATAAATTGATAATTTATGGGCCGAAAAAAATTGTTTGAGTTTGGAGCTTTATTTTGCCGGACGGCAAAATCTTTGGTGACTAACTAAAGTAAAACCATGAAAATGAAACCCACAGCTTTATTAGGAAACTGTTTTTCATTAGCATAGAACACATCTCTCAATGTACTCATCTCCACTTTAGGTAGGGCGGAAATAAAATACGCTGGCATGGCAAGGAGCTAATGTGTGCTTGCACTGCCGAGGTATCAGCCACAGTGAGAAACAGGACGCCAGCCCCTTCAGGATCTGATCAGGGAGTGCGTAGTAGCTGCGGAGATCAAAATCTGCAGTCTGAAATAATGTTGATAATGTTAAAAGCTGCTGACAAGCAGCAAAACATTAGTACGAAGATCAACAATGGCATAAGAATATGGCTGACGACCACTGACGACGTGTGCAAGAAATCCCTGCAGGGATATGAGCACGCTTTTTCACAAGCCAAAAAAAAAGCGAGAAGCATCAAGCCCTGGTGAAAACCAACCAGCTACGACGAGAGAGAACAAGGAAACAGCTCTTCAAAATTTGAATTCGTTCACGAGCATGAAGGCCAAGAAACCAACAACAAATGGAGAGGAGATGAGACCCTCTGAAGGACAAAAAACCGAAAAATAAAGGCAGACAGCAAATTGAGGCCTTATCTGATAAGGCCAGCGGGCTACGGACACCAAGCTAAATTCTGCAAAGAAACAGATCGTGGCGGCCTTTGTTCCAGATGTGGTATGTGAGGAAACAGAGCAAATGTCTGTAGGTCCAAACCGCATTGCGTTTTGTGTAAGTACCTGACGACAAAACCTGACAGCTTGAACCTCAAATACGTAAGAGGGACGGAGCATGCTTTGTCTTTGGAGAGGCACTTGACCAAGATAAATACAGGTACGCATGGCGAAACTTCTTCTGACCAATATGCATACGCGCAAAAAGACAAATGATCTTCTAGATCACCTAGTACAGCAAAAAACGATCAATCTTTTAATTATTAGCGAGTAGTACAGAGATAAGAACACCGCAAACGTGATTTTCGGATAACTTTGGCACGGCAGCCATATGGGTACAAAATTCAAGGGAACTTCCGATTAAAAGCCATGGCTCTGGAGACAATTACGTCTTAATCAATAACAAAGGTGTCACCTATATAAATTGTTACCTTACTTCGAATTAAAGAATTCAGGATTTACATAAAAAACTGGATCTGCTAAAAGATGCCGTCCAGGAAGATGAAGGAGAAGTGATAACGGCTGGAGGCCTTAACGCCAGGGCATTAGAATAAGAAATGCCCAGAACGGATTCAAGAGTATAGTTTATTTTGATGATGGTTGCTCTGCATAAATACTGGCAAAATGCCAACTTACAGGCGAGCCAGCAACGTAGGAATGACGCCGGACATTACTCTGGCTTCCGAAGATGTTGCTCCTCTTATAAAGAACTGAGAGGTTCCAGAGAACTGCCAATAATCTGTCTTCATAACTGAATCAACATCTGTGATTCAGAGCGAATTCATTTACTAGTCTATGTTTCGTCTTTTCGGATCCTTCTTCGAAACTTGAAAGTGGACGACCTTTTTTAGAAACATTAATTAGACTTGGTGAATTAAATAAAGAATGAACAGAACTATTTTTAGGTTGGGCGATATTTTCTTGGGTCTCATTAAATACCACTATGAATTCACTTTGTAAAAATTCAATATTTTTCCTCATAAAAGCACTTTTTATCCTACAAACCTTTAACCATTTTCTATTATACTGCAGCAAAAAGTTGTCGATTAATCTGCGTTTTATTTACATTATTTAGACATCAGAAAAGGAGCTTGAAGATTTTATGCTGTCTATGATGTACAAAGTACAGTCAGTTTCACGTTTATTCATTTGTTCTTAAAAGATGCAAAAGAGAAACAAATGACTGTATTTGCTAATTGAAGCAAACTTCAGTCTGCTTTGGACAAGTGTGCTAACATTCATCTGAAGAAAGAAAAGATTTCAAGCATTTCTAAGGAACCTGAGCTTGTGAAAATAAGTGTTATCAGACATTTTGACAAAGAAGAAAATTATGCATACCTGGGCGTGCCTTCAAGCCGCATTCAGGACGTAACATCTGTGAAAGAGTCTCTTCGAAGCAAAGAAAAGCATCTTCCTTGACAAACTTAGTCTTCAAATCTGTCGGCACTGAATATCGTCACTCGTAAGATCATGCATATGCATGAGAGCTTGCATGTAAATTCTTCTGTTCCACTATTATACATCTTACGCCGTCAAGTCGGACGCGGACTTCTGAACCGCTAATGTCTTCATAACCGAATTGAACTAAGCACAGCTTATATCGTTGCAAATGGCAAAGATACTCTCTTTGAAATGATCAGGAATCACGAGATGATTGATAAACGAGCGTTTCTTTACAAAGCCGCTGATCAGGCGGCCAAAACCCTCGGCCTAAATTTTTACATCAGAAAATGCAAGGGAAATTTCACAGAAATTTAGGCGAGGTCTCTAAGGCTAACTTTACAATAGGGCTACTGTGCGCAGGGGACAGTGACACTTTTACAGAGGCGCTACTGTGTTTATTATACATAATAATTTTTCGCAAATAGCTTAATAATTATATTTTAATTTGTTTTGAATTTACATCACAAAACCGTTTTTTGTTGTGAATAGCATGATTTTCTGCACGTTTTCAGAAAAAGTTTTTAAAAATGCTACATGTATTTTGATGAAGATTCTGATAATAACAATAATAATAATAATAATAATTTGAGGATATATAATAATGCATAATGACCCAAAATGTGTTCGGTTTATTGAAAAAGCTTGATCAATTGACCCTACTGAAAGGCAGCTGAATTAAAACATTTGTTAAAAGAACGGTTGAATCAACTGTATGTCTAAGAATCTGTTAACCAGGAGTCCTTGTACCTCTTAAATGGAGTTACTCAAATTAAATTTAAAAAATTTAGTTCTATGAAAAACTAAAATTGAAAGTTGTTATATATAATAGCAGATTTTAGTGTACGTATTTATTACTTTACTCAGCATTTCTTAATATTCAACTAAATTCCGACATCACTAAATGTTAATTTAAGAGTTCCGGAAAGTAGGTGTCTATGTTCCTACCATTTCATTGCATCATTTTTTTAATTTTTGATTTATAGTGTTTTTGCATTGGATTTCAATATTGCTGAATGTATTTGTATTATGCATGATATTGTATTTCAATGTTTCAAGTAAGTAAATTGAATCTTTTTATCAGATTACTCTATTATGTGGAAGATGGCTGCAGCGTTTCTTACAATCAATTATAATATTTATGTAGCTATTTATTTTATAAATTCTAACAAGAGCTTACAATTAAATATTTTAGAATGAGTTCGTTCTCTTTTTTCTCTCGTGGAAAGCAATATATGTGTATATGTATTACTATCTATGGTATCAATCTTTCATATCCTAAAAAATTTCAAATATGAGTGTCATTTTATTGATTATAAAATTTACGCGAGAAGGCATTATCGAACAAACCACCGTTTTTTCATAAATGTTTTAATTAAACTGTCTTTTAGTAGGGTTAATTGATCAAGCTTTTCCAATCAACCAAACATATATTAAGTAATTATGAATTATTATATATTACTCTCTCTATCTATCAATACATCTTCTTCTTTGTCTCAATGTTTGAAAATATTCTACATTGTAATCGAGACGTGTGGATTATAACGTTTTGCAACGCAAAAATGTGATGCGTCATTATAATAACTATAAATATTTTAAATATAATTTGATGATGTCATCAAGAATATTCTTGAAAACTTAGCATAGACGCAAACCACTACAGCCATAGAATATTTTTCAATGATAGTAACGTAGGTTTTATGGCCTCTATTATTATAATTTCCCCATTTATCTTTGAATTCTACAATATAATAGACATGTCTAGACGCATCCAGAATATAACGTTTTGCAATGTAAAAATGTAATGCGTCATTAAGAAATCATAAATAACTTCAAAGATAGCTGCGTAAGATTCGAAAAATACGCTTGATATTTACTCTCTTTATCCATTAATATTTCCCTCTTTGTCTAAAATATTCTAGAACGTTCTACATCATAATCGAACCGAGTGGAATGTAACGTTTTGTGACGTACTCTCAAGAACAAATTAAAAAATGTAACCTTGACTTTATTTGCGCTTCATATTCATGAATAATTTAATTTTTTATCTTTTAACATACCTCCCTCGTTGTCTTATTGTTCTAGAAGATTCTACGTTCAGGATATAATTTTTTACAGCGCAAAGTGTCCTTAAGAATATTCTAGAAAACTTGGCACTACAGCTGTAGAATGTCGGTAAGGTATGTCTTATGGTCTCTTATAGTAATATATCTACCTCTCTTGTTTCAAGGTTCCACAAGATTCAACATGGTAGAAAAAATTATGACCTCTAAATTAAAATTAGTTGGCTAGAAAAATACTAAATCATTTTCGATTTTTCCTATAAACTATATTACGCATTAGCTTTATCTGATGATTGCAAATTTCCAAATATTTTTATTATATTAATTTTGTATTTTTTTCAAATTTAATGTCTAATCTTTGAAGTATAATAGGCAAAAACTGATCTTTCTAAATAAGAAATGAAAAGTGAGCATATATCTGTGGATGAGAAAGGCGTGTGAACTTATTTTGAATGTCGTTTTGTGACGTAAGTAGCGATAAAAAATGCCTGGCAATGCACCTTTATATACAGGGTGTCCCAGTGCTTAAGGTACATTTTTATATTTTTGAATTCCTCATAAAAAATTTAGTCAAAAATTAGAATAAAAATTTGTTCTAAAACTAATAATTAATAAGTGACGAGGAATCAAAAAGTAACCACTCAGAAGCACGAGTCGGATGGTAATTTTAAATTTGCAGAAGGTTGTAAACGTCAACGATGCAACTTCATACGGCAACTGAGCGGCAAGATATCAAATCTTAGAAAATATCTTTTCCTTTAGTATACTCGTTGAATTATCTTAAGATCTTTTAAGTGTTTTGAATTCTATAGAATTTAAACAAATTCTTTTAAATTCCTATTCAGTTTTCTGAATTCTATTGACATCTTTAGAATACGCTTTGAATTATTTAGACTTCTTTCAAATATTTTGAATTCTGTAGAATGCAAATGAATTTTTACAATTTACTTCCATTTCTTTAAGTTCTTTTCAATTTTTTTTAATCCCTTAAAATCTTCTAAGTTCTTCTAAATCTTGTGATTTTTTCGAATACCACTAAATTCTATGAATACTTTTATGTTCTTTTAATTTCTTTCAAATTATCTAAATTCTTTCAAACTCGGAGAGTTTGTTAGAACTTTGTGAATTCTTCTGCACTTTGTGCATTTTTTGCACTCTGTGAATTCTTCTCAATTCTCTTAATCCTTCTTAATTCTCTGAGTCCTTTGCATTTCTCAAATTCTTCTGAATTCTTTGAATTCTCCTAAATTCTCTTAATTCTACTTAATTCTTTGAATTCTACTGAATTCTCTGAATTCTTTGTAATTCTCTAAATTACTTTAAAAGTTTTCGAACACTTTAAGCAGCTCTGCATTTGTTGGATTCTCACGACATCAGTGCATTTTGTTATGTTTTTTAATTATATTGAAATCATTAGAATATACCGTGATTTAATTTCAACTGCTTCATATCTTAAATTTTTTCAATGATTATGAAATATTGGGATGGCAAGGTTGAATTATTTTAACTTCCATAAGTTCTTCTCAATTTCTTCAAGTCTTGTGTATTCTCTGAACTTTTTTGAAACACACTGGATTTTCTAATATCATCTGAATTGCCTGAATTCTTTCAAATTCTCTGAGATCTTTTAAATTCTATGAATTCTCTAGTATTCTTTTCATTTAATTAAAATTATCTGAATTATTTAAAATTTTGTGGATTCTTTTGAACTTTGTGTATTTTTCTAATTTTTTCTGAAACCTTTAAAATTTTCTGAATTTCTTAACCTGTTCTCAATTTTTTGAATTCTCACGAGACCGCTGCATTCTTTTAATGTTCAGTTAATGTTTTAGAATTATTTTGAAATTATGAAAATACATTTTAAGTTACTTTAAACTCTTTCAGATCTTTTGAGTTTTCTGAGTTCTCTTGAAATCTTCAGAATACACGCAGAATTATTTTAACTTTCATCGAGCATATTGCATTCAGTAGAATTGAATCGGATTCTTAGAAATCGCTTGTACTCTTTTGAATTCTTTTAAAGT
This sequence comes from Amphibolips quercusostensackenii, assembly GCA_032357855.1. Lineage (NCBI taxonomy): Eukaryota > Metazoa > Arthropoda > Insecta > Hymenoptera > Cynipidae > Amphibolips > Amphibolips quercusostensackenii. The sequence goes on along the minus strand of JAUELO010388015.1, from coordinate 1,875 downwards.
TTTGTTGAACTCTATTAAATTCGTTTGAATTCTCTGAATCCTTTTAAAATTTTCTAAATTCTTCTTTATTATCTTAAGTCTTTTGAATCACCTTAATTCTTTTAAAATTATTTTAGTTAAAAATCGGTTGAATTTTCTGATTATCTCTAGATTCTCTGCATTCGCTGAATTCTCTGAATTTTCTGAATTCTATTAAATTATTTTTAATCCTACTGAAATTTCTACACTGCTTTAAATTTTTGTAATTCTTACGATACTACTGAATTCTTAAAATGCTTTTTAATTATCTTGAAATTATTAGAATAGACTTCGAATTAGTTTGAAGTCTTTAATTTTTTTTTAATTCTCTGAATATTTCTCAATTCTTCTAAAAGAATTGAATTATCTTCAATTTTTTAATTTTCCTATTTTAATTGTAATTTAATAGTAATAAGGTAATTAATCGTACCACACTAGTACAAAACGATTAATTTTATTCAACTCTAAATAGTTTTTACTAATTAACGAACTCAATAAAAAACGTCGTCAGATATATTCGACCAGGGTCTTCGTCTCAGATGGAAATCCTACCGCCAAAACCTGAAATTTCTTTAGCTGAAAAGCAAAATCAAAACAATTTTTTATGGTTCGAGCTGCAGAAATTTTAGTTTCGACATATTCAACTTTTTCCAAAATTTATACATGTGACTCAATCCAAAAAACATGTTTTTCGCAGGTTTTTGAAAAATTGCGAATTAAGTAAAAATTTGTTTTTAATCATTTCTAATTGAATATTATTGTTTACAAGTGAAAACTGTGCATATGAAAAATTTGCTGAAATTTTTAAATCAATAGAATGTTCATGTCTTATTTGAACGATAGAGCTGTTCAGTTTTTTTTTTTAAATCATGAGAAGACATTTTCAAAAATGCGTGACAATTTATCTTCAAAATAAGACCTTTTTCTTTATCTTCCCTGATTGAAAAAATGGCGATAAGACTTTTAAAACATAAATTTCAATTATGCCATTGGAAGTGATGTATTCTCTTTCGAAAGAGAGAAGTTTCAATAATTTGCATCTTTGCTGACTTTTGGCTTGTTTTAAAAAATGAATAGGAGCTTTTTTCTTAGAATAACATCCTACCTATTGTCTTTTCTGTTTGAGAAATTACCCGAAGTATATTCAAACCATCAGTTTTAACTATGCCACCGACAGTTATTCAAAAATAATTCTTTCAAATTGTATGCATAGTTTAAATTGGACCACAGAAAAAAATAATTAGGAAATTTTTCGTACGTGCATGTACTCGTAAGATACGATTAATTGGCTTATTATAATTGAATTAAAATTGAAATTGGAAAATTAAAGAATTAAATATAATTCAATTGTTTCAGAGGAATTTAGAGAGAATCAGATAATTCAAAAGCTGTTAAGGAGTCCAAATTAATTCAAAGTCTATGGTAATGATTTCAAGATAATTAAAAAGCATTAAAAAAATGCAGTGTTCTATAAAGAATTGAAAAAATTCAGAGCAGTTTAGAGAATCATTTAAAAAATTTTAATGATTTAAAAAAATTGAAAAGCACTCTGAGAATTTTAAAAGAATTCAAAGAATTTTAAAAAAGATTTAGAGAATTCAAATGACTTAAAGTAATTCAAAGAAATTCAAGTACTTTAAATATTTTCGAGAATTCAGGGTCTACAAAAGACCTGAAAAAATTCAAAATAATGCATGTTGTATCCCGTGTGGAAACTTTGTCATGGCGCTAGCTGGGTTTAAATAAGGAAAAACTTGGCCCCAAATTAGGGATCTAGACAAGACTAAGCCACAAATGAAACACTTAACCCGGCTAGAGCCTAACTTACCGACCGACCTGGCCCCAACTTGGCTTTAT
>JAUELO010387630.1:0-14436 GCA_032357855.1 Amphibolips quercusostensackenii | reverse complement strand
TACAATAATCCGACCAGACGATTTCAAATTCAAAGACATACTTTTCCTCGCGATGCACCAATTAATGTGAGAGGAAAACGTGTTGGCTCTGCGCCTCTGCCAACTGGAGAACAAACTGTATTATCAGCGTCCAATGGTGACATTTTTGCAATACTGGAAGAAAATAATACAACTCTTCGTGGGATATATACAACAAGACGTGGTCCTCAAGAACGGGTAAAAATAAACATGCACAGCGGCGAGGTTAAAAAAATGACCACAGGAGAAATTGAGGAAGCTCCCCTAGGTAGTGGTAGCCCTATCTCAAAGAATTCTGCAATAATAATGATAGACGAATTTCATCGACAACATTAAATCATTTGCTTTCTTGTAATGTAAAACTTAAATACTAGAATAGTTCCTTTCCTGTAACGGTTAATGTTCCAAGACCAGCATTTTAACCTTGTGAAATTTTTTACATTAAACCTTTTACATTCAAAATAAAATGAATCTAGATAAAAATTTATTTGTTTATTCTTACCAAAAAGGTGACTTCTTTACGAAATGAAAAGCAAAAAGACGATTTTTTTTCAAATAGTAGAACTTTTTAACCAATTAGTTGAATTTTTAATCAAGTTGCCTTATTTCAATTGAAACAAGATTAAATTTTTACGAAAAACAGTTGCATTTTTAGCCAAGTAATAATTGAAAGTTTAGTCTAGAGAACAAATTTTATAGGCGCGAGTGGAATATACAATCCGAAATATTTCTTTTAGATCTTACTTTTTTATGCATCTCCGTACTATGCATTTTTTAGTTATTGAAGTACAAGTGAAGATTATATTGCTTAACGCTCTATTGGCTTTAAGGTACACATTCTCACCATTAAAGTCGCGCTTTACATCCGATTTTTAACAGACATTTTTTAATTTAAAAAAATTTCTAAAAATTTGGTAGGATTTCGCAAAAGCTGCAATTCATTATTAGAACTTTTTTCCGTACCTTTCGTCGTTTGGCTCAAAAATTAAATGTTGTAGTTTTTTCATACTATTATTCATAAATAAAACCAAAATGACAAGTCCTAGTGAAAATGGTTCTGCAAAATTTTATAGAACTTTTCAGAATCTATAATTTTTGTGTGATACTCTTTCTCCATTTTGCATCGTTTAGCTTGAAGTTTGAACTTTTGATATTTATACTATTTTTTTATCGACAGAACCAACATATCAAGCCTTATTTAAAAATAATCACAAAAAAAGATAGGTATTTCAAAAAGCTACGTTTGTTCCGTCGAACATTTTAAATTGTCGGTCGTCGTTTGTCTTCAAATCAGTATTTTTGACTTATTTGTTTTCAATGCACAAAAAAGGACGAAACCTATCAGTAAATGGCTGAAAGAAAAGTTGTAGGTATTTTTAAAAGCTTCAATTCTTTTATAACCTTTTTTCCCGTATGTCCATGTCGGCGTTTTGCGTGGAATTGGAATATCCAATTTTTGGATAGCATTTTCGATGGATAAAATTAAAACCGTTGGACAAGGTATGCTGGTTAACGAACTTGTTCTTGTCTTTTGTTTCAGATTTTGGAAAAGCTCTAACTTTTAAATGTTAGTCTAATTAAAAAATTTCGTTGGGATAGTTTCGTAACATATTTGATACTTAAAAAAAATTTTTAATATTAATTTTTCAATTTATTAGCAGAATAATTGAAAATTTTTTTTTTTAATTTTAGAAGGTATGTTCCTTTTTCAAGTTTCATAAAAATTAAATATAACATCAGGATAATTTGCAAGTCTTTTTGTTATGTACTGTCAGGCACTGTCTTCTGCTAAATCTATTACTACCTCAATAATTAAAAAAAAATAAAGTTGAATCGGATTATCCGTTTCTTAGATATCAAGAAAAATATTACCCTCCTTTTTAAATTTCAAAACTTGTATTAAATGCTATACTGGACATCAGATCTTCATTTATCCATATTACAAAGTTTGACGTTTGCTTATGTAAACATGTTTTTTGATCGAATCGTCACGAATGAGACTCCAACAATAATCAACAAGACTACTGTTACTCCATCCACCCTAATATCTCTTCTCAATAGTTCCTATATTTTTGTGCCATCTTTCTTTGTGCTTCTCGCTGACTGATTCCAACTTTTCAGGAAAGAAATCTAAGTGTGAATGTAAAAAATTTATTTTCAATTACACATTTACATTCATGTCATAAAGTTGCGTTAATATTTCATTTACATACCGCTTGTAGTGATTAGATTTGTGATTCCCGTGGAACTTTAAGATCACAATCTTTACGAATAATCAGGCTTTTCTTTTTTCTCTGCTCAAGCATTTGTCAAATTCTGAGTCTTGCTTAAGCTTATGATTGTAAGGCCCTATAAAGATCTCTACTTTGACTTTTGCTCCGCTAAGTTTGGTGAATTTTGATTTTGAATAACCAAATGCGTTTCTTGTTTCGAACTATTGCTTTCATGAAGTTTTATACTATCTTGAGTTTAATATGCAGAGGCGGCAGAATAACATTTTTAGGATCTACCAGAGAGTCTTCAGCGACGTTTCTTAGCCCTGGTTCAAACAAGTCGCGTTCAGACCAAACCTTGACAGTGTAATGTTTGTTCCTAACACGGCTGTCCCAATAATATAAGAAGCAACAATACTTTGTGTATGCTGTCTGTAGCCCTAACAGAATAGCAATTACTTAAAAATCTGAACAGAATAACCAACAGTTAAAAAACAATAGTTCAAAACGCAAAGGCATTTGGCTATCTAAAATAAAAATATCCAAAACTTAGGAAAGCAAGAATCAAAGAAAGGGTTTTGATAGGGCTTTAAATTCACTAGCTTATGTAAGATTCAGGATTTTACGAATGCTTGAGTAGTGGAGAAAGAGAAGCCTGGTTTTCCGTAAAGAATGTGAGCTAAAATTTCTTGGGAAGTCACTAATCTAACTACTACAAGCGGTATGTAAATAAAATGTTGACGCAATTTTACGGCCTCAATGTAAATACGTCATTGAAAATACATTTTCTACATTCATTTTCAGATTTATTTTTTGAAAAGCTGGGATCAGTCAGTGACGAGCACGGAGAAAGGTTCCACTAAGATAAAGCAACTATTGAGAAGAGATATCAGAGTAAATGGAGTAACACTAGTCTCGCTGATTATTGTTGGAGTCTTATCCATGACGCTGCGATAAAAAAAAAAAAGTTCTTTTATGCAAACGTCAAACATTTTAATATGGATAAATAAGGATCTCATGCTTAGTACAGCATTAAGTCTAAGTTTTTAAAAATTAAAAAGAAGGGAAGACATTTTTTAAGATATTCCAGAAACGGATGATCTGAATTTAAAGTTTTTTCAGGTCATTATTCTTCATGAAGAAAACAAATCGACCTATTGTTTATTAAAAAAAGTAAATATGTCTTAAGTTACTGAGCATTAAAAATTTAGTACTTTTTAGCGCTTCTAGCAGTTTTTTAAAAATATCTCCGAAACCGTAAAAATGTTGCTAAAATAAGAGGATATTCGCAAAGTGCATTTTAGCATGAAAAAATATTATAAACGAATAAGTTGCATTTACAGCTACAAACGCAAAATTTAATCAAAAAGTCTGAAATGTCAACAAAATAGTTGCATTTTTCAACAAAATATTCAAATGTTTAACAAAACTGAGTTGTCAAATTTACAAAAAAAATAAAAATGTCCAAAGAAGAAGAATTTTTGACCTAATAAAAAATTGAATTTTCAACAAAAAATTTCAACTTTTAAATAATCAGTTGAATTTTCGAATAAGGAAGATAATCTTCAAACCAATAGGTGTCAACCCATAAAGATTTTTACTAAGAAAAATAAATTTAAACTATATTGTTAAATTTTGTGCCAAAACATGCAATTTTCAAACCAAAAAAAAATAATTTCTTTCGAAAAATGTAGTGACAGGTTTTTCAACCGTAAAAATGAAGTTTTAACCGAAATAATTAGAGGTGCTTATTGAGTTTTATTATTTGGGCCAGCATCCAAGAAAAAAATGAGTGCAAAGGGAAAATAAAAAATTCTTAAAAAAAAGAAGAAAGTGGTCAAGAAAAGAAAAAGTGTAAAATCTAGTATGTATGTTACACAAGGTAAGCTTTTTCTTCCTTTTTTTCTATGTTGGGCAATTTTTTCTAATGAGGCGATTGCACTAATTTGTGATATTCTGTTATGCAAGTCGACTTTTCAAACTTCTTTTTACTGATTTAAAAAAAAATACTGGTAATTTTGTTATGCCTTAGTTGCTATTCTTTTATGCAAGTTGAAATTATGTGTATTAATGTTTTGACGCTTTTTTTAAAATAGAATACTCTCTTTCTTATGTCATCATCAAATAGCGAACATATTCCTGGCATTTCTCGTGACGGACCTTCTAAATCTCTTGAAAGGTCTTCTCCTGCCAGACATCCTTCTCCAGATTCTTCAGTGAGGTTTTATTTTCCTGCAAAGCCGCCTCTTCGTATTAGGTCCAGATCTCCTCTAATCTGCCGTTTTTCTTTGTGCATAATTGGATTTAGAATTGAAGAACTTAGATCTGTTCGGCTTATTCTGCACACAAATATGAACGAGCTTCTTGAAATTTAAACATACACTTTTCCTTGCGGTGCACCAGTTCAAGTAAGGAAAAGATATCAGGTTTTTGGGCCTATATTAACGGAAAAAGAAATTCTATTAATCAGCATATAATAGTAAAATCTATTCAATAGTAAGGGAAAATTACTCATTTCTGCGGCGAGGTTGAAGACATGACCAGTGAAGAAATCAAGAAATCTCACACAAAAAGGAATTATTGAATTTTAATAAATTCTCAAACAATAATTGTAGACGACATTAATCAAAAAGATTAATTAATCTTTTTTTGTCATGTAAAACTGAAATATCAAGGTAAGCGCAAGACTCTAATCTTGAAAATCCCTCTTACCTAACGACAAATATTAAATATCAGCATTTTAATCTTGAACCTTTTTTAGCAGCAAATTTCATCTAGTCAGGATAAAATAAGTTTAGAATAAAATTTATTTTTTTATTTTAGCCAAAAAAGATGACTTTGGAACAATATACTTGTATTGTGCACAAAATAGTTGAAGGCCATAGCTGGGTATACATGCTTGGTCTGCCTTAGAATGATAAAGTCGAACCTGGATTATTCGCCATGGCGAAGTTAAGGAAAGGGAGTCGTTAGCCGTCAACCAAGCGCAATTGAGCGTGAAAAAACAGGAGCGTAGCAATAAAGCACTGTACCTAAACAGCCTGTCAGGGAAACTGCGTCATCACGCTGAATCACTATCAAGCCGCAAGGGCACACGCGTTTACATCACAAATAAGCACGAAAGCGGACTAGCGTTTATCAGCTGTAAGGCTCCGGAAACAACTAAGCCAATCAGATTATTTCGTGTTATGCAGTGATGCTAACCCACCGCGACTTTTTTAACTGCGCATGTTCCGAAACACGCAAATCTATTTGAAGTCGATAAAAAGTATCAGTTACAATACATATAATAACTGTAAAAGTTTTTAATGTAACAAAATTAATTAAATAATTCTAAAAAATACGTAATTTCTTGAAATAATTTATTATTAATGTAATATTACAAGTGCATATTTTACAAGTTGAAACAGACCTGTGCTTTGTGATACATACGCAGTTGAAAAGGTCGCTTTCTGTTGGCATCACTGGCAAACTCGTGTGTATCTCAAAGTTACTACTGTTATTGGACCAATTTTAATGAAAAAGGGCAGTGAAATTCATTTCGGTGTGATCATGAATGTTATACTACGGTTCGAAATTAATTATTCACTATAAGATTTCTTGTTAATAATAAATAGAAATTTAAATTCCTTGTAATAGTTACGAATTGGTGGCGCCACCAATGTCGTAGCTACCTTATCTATCTTTCCTCTACGACGTTCTCGTTCTTCGCTGGACCTCTCTAGTTGTTTTCGTCAGCCCCGACATCTTAGAAAAATCCAGGTTCGACTGTATTTGGTTTATGTTTTAGAGAAAAATTTCTGCCAATTATAATTCTAGTTTACCCCGAATGCCAACTTAAAAAAAAAATGTTTACAAAATACAATAGATCAAATGTATATCGTACAATATATTACAGTAGTTCAAAAAAAATTAAGAGTTGATTCTAGAATTAAGAAAAAAATATTTACAAAATCGGAATTATGAAAATTTTTTTCAATAAAAGTTTTGAGGTAACGCGACAATTTTTTTCTCTAATACACTTACGCCTTTAGTTACAGCATATATATTTTAAACATGATCCCAATTGTGCTTTGCAATAAAGAAGAAATTATATTGATAACCTTTACAAAGTAAACGATTCCACTGAAACGAACTCCTTTGACTAGGCTACTGGGCGTGCCGTCAGGTTGCGAATAGAGGGTCTCTGTACCGAACGGTTTTTGTTAAATAGGGTTACACTACTGAATAAACATTCACGGTTAATGCAATGATTCAGGAATGATCATAAAGAAAAAAAAACCAAGTAATGACGTGACAACTGTGCTAAAGGCTGCGTAGCACCTTGAAGTAGTGTTACGTACGGGTTGTCTAGGATACCAGGTCACTTCCTTAAGTATTCAGAGCTTATACCTAATGGGGGTCTGCGGAGGCTGACTGATGTTCCCTAGCAACTTGTAGGAACATCATGGAGCACAAAAATCAGGACAAAAATAACAGTTTGTGTAAGCAGTCGGGAGGTACATTAGATGTGACGAGGGAAAGGAATGGGGACATAAATTATACAATTAAAAGATGATGAAGGAAATTCAGGAACAAACTACGTAAAGTGTGTGTGAAGTATATATAATTTGCTCGCCTGGGTGACTGGAAAAAGAACATTTTCCTTTGAATTAAAAGTGAAATTAAGTCAGCGATGGACGTTATCAGGCAGATGGAGTCCAAAAGATTGTCCATGTAGATGAAGTTCAACACCTTTGAATGAGACTTGGAAAACAACGTCAGGGATAGGGTGAAAGAAGTAGGTAAGAAGGTGAGGCGCGGTGCTATAGCTATTTAGAGGGTTAAGGCAGACCGCGACGGTGAATTTTGAACCTTAGCCTCTAAGAAGAAGAATGAATGAATTCGATTACCACCTAAGTCCATCAAGACAATGAAGTTAAAGAGGCTGAGGTACTAAAGGACATTGAAAGAAAGACAAATATGGACGCTCCATGTTTAAGAATCAGGGATGACAGACAAATCAGAAATAAGGATCACCTCATTTAAGTAAGGCACTCAGCGAAAAGTAGATGTAAGTTGTACTCGGCTATCAAGGAAGCAGTCGGCGTAGGTGTTAACGTGCGCGATCTTGTTCTCCGCATTGAGTTTAAGGTACTGTTTCTTAACAAAACTATTAAAATTGAAGAGTTTAAGGACACCGTGAGGAGGCATTTTGGCGAATCAGCGACAGACGGCGTAATGTTTAATGTCACGGAGAAGTCCTTGAGAGAGTGCTTTAAGGTCCATGTAGAGTCAAGCAAGGATTTGGCGACCAGACTTTATCCAATATGACACACAGGTCGAATTGATGACCTGTGCAATACGACAGAAGGCAGAGGTAGGGAGATGCTATCGTTGTCAAGGCTTTGGCCATATGTTAGCAAGCGGCGACGGTTCTGACAGGACCAAAGCGTGTTGGTAGTGCGGCAGAGTGCCACAGAGCTGTCAGTACTACCTATGCGCCGCAAAATAATGAGAGCCCATGATTTTTACACCAAAGTTTTTTGGCTTCATTTTTTTTTATGCCCTTCAGTACCTTAGCGTAGCTCGAATCCTCCTTTGTCTTAAACGACTTAGGTGCTAGTCTAACTAATTTAACCTGCTTCTTCAGGGATAAGCTTATTTGTTTTTGGTCTGGTGGTGTTTGCCTCAGCAGGACTCAAGGTGGGTTCCTTCAAGCCCTTCCCATGATAGGATGTGGAAGTCTTTTTTGCATCGTGAATTGTTTAAACCCCCTTACTGGCCTCAGAAACACTCTTTGCGATCTTCCCTACTTCTTCAAACATGTCTCTGCCTTTTTTTTATGCTCCATCCAAAGACGCTGAACTTTATCTAGATCGGCAATCTTTACGGCTCTATCTGCCGCATAACTTTCTTTGCTAACTTAATCCTAATTCTAGTTGAAAGGAACATGTTCGTTTTCAAGTCACTGTAGGACTGCATATTACTCAAGACTGTCTCCATCATCATAGGTTTTTCATCTTGTCACTTTTTTTCCAAAACTCTTACATCATTTTTCAGGTGTATAAACTGTTTCTTCTTTCCTCTTTCTCCGTGAAATCCAATACTCCTCCCAACTGCTCAAACACACTCTTATTTTTGTCTTAACTTCTCGGCTCTATGTGATTTCCACGTATAGTTAGAAAAAAACTAACCATTTTCGGAAATAGTTAATTTTTTATTTAAAAAAATTTTTTTTTAACTTTTACAAACTTCTTCTTTGAATGACACATCAAGTAAATTAGTTTTATAATATCAGAAACTGACCACTCCCATATAAACCAAATATCTGCTAGGGCAGACAAATTATGTTAACCAGCTATGATATTTCCACAAAAGAGTCTTATTTTTAAAAGCATAGTAGAATTTTTTGACAAAAAAATTATATTTTAATCAAACAGAGTTGCATTTCAGACCAAATAGTTGAACTTGAGAGCAAAAAATACGAATTTCAAAAGAAACACTTGACTTTCTAACCAAATAGTTCACTTTTTAACCAAACGCTCTAATTTGTAATTAAGGCAAATTTTTAACAAAATACATGAATTTTCAGAAAAAATAGTGAAATTTTTAATTAATAGAGATATATTCTTAACTAAAACTGAACAAGGTAAATTTGCAATTGAAAATCTGTCCGCACATCGTGCGCTACGCGTGCGGCTTGCTTCGCTCGCAAGTTTAGCGTGCGACTGGTGTATTTCTTCCTCATTTATGCATAGAACTTCTAACGCTAAAGGTCAAAGAATCGAGTACTGTAATTTGGTGATTATGAATTATCTTTTTTTAAAGCTCCATTATCTAAAATACAAACTTTTCTACATTATGTTCAAAACTATTATATCAAACATATATAACATTTATTTTTGAACCTGGTCCTGGGAGTGCTTATTCGAATATTTCAAAATAAAATAAAAATTTTTTTATCATAATTACTTCAATATTTGTTTTCTATTCTGCAACTAATCTCATTCTGATCTACCTTGAAAAATGTATCATTTTAACATATTATTACAATGCATAATAGACATTGGTATTTAAACATTTATTTTTATTTTCTTGTTTTTATAATTTAAAAAACGTGTGTATCCTATAAAAAACAATTTTGGTATTAACGATCTTATCGCCAATTGTATAGTTTTTCTATAAATTTAATTTGCTGATTTTCAATGTAATTTTTTAAGATTTAGGCTGAAAATACGCGTTCCATCAAAAATGATTAGTCACGAATACACATCTCTTTTTGAGTAAACAACATTTTTTTAAGTATTTTTTTGTAGCTTGTGTCGTTTGTCCAGAAATTTAATTTTTCTTATTTTAAATGTTATTTTCATAGAGTTTTATAATTGGCCTTAGAAACAGTAATACTTTCATCGCAATCTTAACCCATCTTTAGACTTGAAAACAAATATTGTATTTCAGATATTAAAGTATACATATAATGTCAAGAATTCATCTTTATTAGATTAATGTAAGGGTCTTATCACTATAAAAATCTAAAGTTCGTTTCTCATTAAATCCTGTCAAATTCTTTCATATGTTCTGAACTTAATATAATTATGTGAAATCTTTTAAAATTCATTATATTACGAAAAATTTTTGCGAAGTCTTTGAATTTTGTGAAAGTACAATAATTCTTGTGAAATCATTTCAAATTCCACTGAGCTTGTAATTAAACTTGAAATCTTGTCAAATCCTTCGAACACTTTGAAATTCCGTAAATTTAAAAAAAATTGTATAACAATTCAGTATTGCGTGTAATATTTGAAACCAAATTTCATTAATGTTATTCTGTAAAATCTCTTAAATTGCTCCTGCAACTGTTGACATTTTTTTACAATGTTATAACATTTTTATTAGTAGATGGTAACTAGTAAAGTAAGAGGTTATGCGTCTAAGTAAATTATTAATTATAAATAAAGTATAAAGTATGCTACAACAAACTTTAGACTAGATAAAAAGAATTCGATGATGTTGAGAAAAATTTATCTGAAAATATCTTGTCGACGTTCCGAAAGTCAAATGCTCTCCTCACCAGAAAAACAAAATCTAATATCATAAAATCAGTCCTTAAAAATATAAAATTGAAAAGCCAATATGTCAAGTTGAAAAAATTTTTTTTTTAAAACTTCTTGTCTCGAGTTAGTTCTGCAGTTGTTGATATTTTCAATTTGAGTATGTGATTTCGAGTGATGCTAATACCATATTAACGTTCAATACGTAGCGAAACGGTCGTTCTGTCTCTTCTTCTAAATCAAAAACTGTTTTTGTGTAACAATTTTGATTGTGTTCATCATTGCTTATATATTAATGAAATTTATTACCTCTTAGCATTGTTACAATAAAAATATTAACAACAACAGAACTAAGTCAAGATATGAAGTTTTTAAGAACATGATTCTTTTAACCCGACATATTGACTTGTCTAAATTTTTCAACATGGATTGCGCTTAAACGTATAAGATTATATAAATTTTGATATAAATTTTAACTAATTTAGTAAATATACATTTTATTCCTTGAAACTGACTCTGAAGAAATGTAAATATCTGAACTAAATAGGCTTTACACCTGTATTCTTTGAGATAACGAATCTAGGATGTATTGTATGATCTGATAAAAAAATGGAATATCCTTCAGTTAAATGTTAATCCAAGCCTTTGCGAATATATCAATAAGCTTTTTTCCAAATGAAAATTATGAGAATTGCTTCTTCTTTCGTCTTGTCTTTGGCCGTAATTCTTGATTCCATTGGTAAGTATAATAATATAACATATCCATAATTTCATGTACATTTTTTAATCTACACGCAAATCAGAATTTGTGCAATTTTATCTTCATTCTATCGCAATTAATATTTTCCTTCAAACTATTTTTAAGTTTTTGTATATTATATGACTTTATTTTAGAAATATTTATAGTGTGTGTGCTAAAGACAAATTATATTTAAAGAATTTTACCGTTTATAAAAAATGTGTACCAGATGTGCGCTAACCAAAAAAGATGAAATTGCTGCAAAAACAGTTGAATCTTAAACGAAATGATACAATTTTCAACCAAAATATGAAAGGCTTTAACCAAAAAGATCAACTCTCAACTGAAAATACAATAGCAGATTTTAAAACCAAAAATAAATCTTCAACCGTAATAACTAGAGTTTTTCATTTAGTTTTATTAATTCAGTTTGCATTTAAATTTATTTTTTTCTTAGTTGTAGAACTGTCTAATCAGCTTATTGAATTGATTTCTAAAAACATATTTATCTTGTTTGAAGTGTTTCTGTGTAATCCTGTAACAGAAGTTGACTTTTTTCAAGCTTATGTTTTTTTAAATACTGATTTTTGAAGAAAATACTTGTTTCAAGGTTTATGTGTAGTTCTCTCGAACAAGTTGACTTTCCTTGAGTGTAGGGCAGGGTAGGCAAGATAGACATAGGGAGTAAGATGAGCCAATCAATTCTCTTGTAGTCTATAATTTTTTCTAACTGTTTTTTGTGCTAAAATAAGCAAGCATAACTAAAATAAGAGCAATGAATTAGCAGATTTGAAGTACCGATATAAAGAAACAACTATGCCCATCTCACTCCAACCCACTTCATGTTTCTGGAGCTTTTTCTAAATTAAATTTTTTTTTATTGCAGAGTTAAGTTTACAGTTTGATTGTTTACCTAATGGTGAACCTATTCCTGGCGTTTCTACGGACGGACATTCTTATTTTCCTGAAAGGCCATCTTTTGCCAGATCTCACTTCCCGGGGTCTACGGTCGGAATTCTCTCTCCTGCTGAAAGCTCTCTTCGTAGCAGGTCTGGAACTCCTTCTGCCAGTAGTTCTTCTATTTGTCTATATCAATTAAAAATTAAGAAACTCAGATCTGTTCGGCTCATTCCCCACAAGAATCCGACACGGCGATTTGAAATTCGTAGACATACTTTTCCTCGCGATGCACCAATTCAAGTAAAAGGAATATATCAGACTCTTGCACCTACGCCAACAGGTAAACAAACTGTATTATCAACGTCCAATGGTGACGTTTTTGCAATACTGGAGGAAAACAATACAATTCTTTCTGGAATATATACAACAAGACGTGGCCCTCAAGAACGGGTAAAAATAAACATGTACAGCGGTGAGGTTGAAAAAATGACCACAGAAGAAACCAAAGAAGCTCCCTCAGGCACCCGTCGACCAATCTCAAAGAATTTCGAAATAATGATGGTAGAAAATTTTCATCGACAACATTGACTGGATGTTCTTGTAATGTAAAACTCAAACACTAGAGTAGCCGCAGATCCTTATTTTCAAAATTCCCTGACTTTTTTCTAATTTCTCTGTAGCGAATTTTTTATTTTTCCTGACAATAGATATTTAAAGACCAGCATTTTAATCTTGTAACATTTTGAATATTAAATCTTTTGTAATTAGAATAAAACCATTCCATGAAAAAATTATTGATTTATTTTCAATTATACTATTTTTGATAAACAGAACCAAAATGACAAGTCCTATAAAAATAAATTTTCGACTTATTTATTTTTGATGTATAAAACCTAAAAGACGAGTCCTATCAACAAATGGTTTTGGGAAAAGTTTGAGGTATTTTCAAAAGCTTCAATTTTCCACTTAGACTTTTTTGACTTATGTTCCTGTCGTCGTTTGACATGAAACTTGGGAATTTATATTTTAGATAGTATTTTCGACTATTAAAACCATAACAGTGGGTCAAGGAATATTGGTTGACAAACTTGCTCTTTCGTCAACGCATAAAAGAAAGTGTTTCAAAGCTCGATATAATCCTGCCATTTTTATGACAATCATTGTGTTTATGGACAAATAGGCAGACGGACGAAGAGACAACAGATAGACAGATGTACATACGTCATATCCAAAACTTGATTTTTGCGTTAGCGGGTCCTGAAACGTGAAAATCCGTTAACAAACTAAGGTGTAAAATTTCAGACAAATCAATTACTTTCTTAATCATGAATGATGGTAATTTTAAAAGGTGATAGTTTACATTCTTACAGAAAAAATATGTTACTATCAGGAAAATACTAAGATCTTTTTGTTACATACAATCGCAAAAATTTAGTGTTTCACTCAAAATTTGAGTTTGATGGAGCAAAACGGAGTCCGGATTTGAATTCAGGGCTTAAAAAGACATATTAAAAAGTTGATTTTGTTAAAAGTACTGATCACTTTTTTTTGTGTGCTGGTGTAATCAAACATCTTGAACTTTAGTTCTTAACCCTGCTTTTCCGAGAAAGATGAATTTTAACATATAGACTACTAGATTTAATTATCAGATCAATTAAACTGTTGAAAAACTATCCAGGTATTTAAAATTTCAGTTCTTAACCCTATGTCGCCGAGGATGATGTATTTGTAAAGTATAGACTACCAGCTCTAATTATTAGAACCATGTGCGCTTTTTTAGAAAACTATCTGGGTAACATAAAATTTATTTTTTAAACAAACTCCCTCCATTTAAATGTACATTTTAAGTACCTGGAACATCAGGATTAATTATCAGAATAACCGAACCTTTGAAAATCCATTTGTCTTATTATTTTTGGATCATTTCAATATTGATTATTTATTACTAAAGAATAATTTGCATTAATAAATTTAAATCAAAACAAAACTATGTATAAACATTTGTTATCATAAAAATAGTGTATTTTACAATAAGAAGATTAATTATATTTATCATATTAAATTTGAACATTGTCTTATATTTATTGATATTATTTAATTATGTATTTATGTACCAATTTTCATTTTTTAAATTATTCTAACCTCTTTTGTCTTTTTTCCAGCTTCTCTATCTCATTTAAAAATTGAAGCAAATATTAACGAGAAAGAATTTTTATAAACACTACCTAACGTCTGTTTGTACAACGACTTTCACCGAATTTACAAGAATGATCCCATGTTTCATTTTTTTTTTACATTGTCTGCAAATTTAGTGATTTTTTCAGCAAAATAAGTTTTATGGAAAATGAGATTTTAGAAAAATGAATACTTACCAAAAAAATATCGAGATCACGAAAATATATCAATATTTACTTTGATATATCGTTTTCTGAATATCGATATCAAATATTGATATATCGGACTCTGAATATCGATATTTCTAATATTTCGATATCGATATCCTATTAATAGTGGGTATTTCTAAGTGAATCCT
>JAUELO010387242.1:0-14438 GCA_032357855.1 Amphibolips quercusostensackenii | reverse complement strand
TTGAATTTTAAACCAAGAAGATAAATTGTCAACTAAAATTATGATTCTTTAACTAGAATAGTGGAATTTTTGACCAAAGAGAATAATTTTCAACTAAGAAGATTTATTTTCTACCAAAATACATGAATGTTCAACTTAAAAAGATCAATTTTTAACCAATAATCGAATACTTAAATTTTCAGTTGAAAAAATTAATTTTCAATAAGAAAAACACGAATTTCCAACCAAAGAGATAAATTGTCAACCAAGAAGATTAACTTTCTAGCAAAAAACACAAATTTTTAACAAGTTTCAGTTGGAACAGTTACATTCTCAATTGAAAAACAATACATTTAAAACCGAAAAATTTTTTTTTTCAAAAATAGTTAAATTTTCAAAAAAAAAAAAGAATTATTTTCTACTAAAATATGTACATCAATTTTCTACCAAAAAAGAAATTTTTTTGATAAAAATAAAATAGTTAAATTTTCATTAAAAAATTGTTTTTGAAAAAACCACGAATTTTCAACCAAAGATAAATTTTCAAAAAAATACGTACATAATTTTAAACAAAAAAGATAGATTTACAAAACAAAATTGAACATTTGAATTTTCGGTTGAAAAAATTAATTTTTAACCAAGAAATGAATTTTCAAATAAATTGGTGACATATCCAATTGGAATATTTAATATTTCAATTTAAAAAATAAATTTTCATCCAAAAAAATTAATTTTTAACAAAGCGTTTAAATAGTTAACTGAAATAATTAAAATTTTTGTTGAAAAATTCATTTTTCAACCAAAAAAGCACTAATTTTCAACAAAATAGTTCAAATTTCAACTAAAGTGCTAAATTTTCAACTAAAATGATGAATTTTTAACTGCAATAGTTAAATTTTAAACCAGAAAAATTAATTGTCGGCTAAAATGATGAATCTTTAATTGTAACAATGGAATTTCCGATCAAAGAGATTAATTCTCAACTAAGAAGATTAATTTTCTACCGAAATACTGCATTTTTAACTAAAAATTGAATACTTCAATTTTCAGTTTGAACAAAATTAATTAATATAAATAAAAAAACACGAATTTCCAACCAGAGATAAATTTTCTGAAAAAAAAGACGAATTGTCAACAATTTTCAGTTGAAACAGTTAAATTTTCAGTTAAGAACAATAAATGTCAACCAGAAATATATATAATAATTTACAAAAAAAAATAGTTACCGTTTCAAACAAAAAGATTAATTTTCTAACAAAATACATGAATTTTCTACCAAAAAAGATAAAATTGTTAATAAAAAATGGAACAGGTCAATTTTCATTGAAAAAATTATTTTAAAAAAATTACGAATTTTCAACCAAAGATGAATTTTCAGCAAAATACGTACATAATTTTAAACCAAAAAGATAGTTTTTCATTGAAAAATTGAATAGTTACATTTTCAGTTTAAAAAATTAATTTTTAACCAAAGAAATGAATTTTCAACTAAATTGGTGGAATATTCAAATGAACTAGATAATATTTCAATTTAAAAAACTTATTTTTGCCAAAAAATTAATTTCCAACAAAACATTGAAATATTTAACTGGAATTATTAAATTTTAAACCAAGAAGATTAATTTTCAATCAATCAGTTGAATTTTGAACTAAAAACTATCAGTTTTTTACAAAAAATGGAATAATTTAATTTACACCTACAAAAATTAGTTTAAAAAAAAGTCAAACTGAACAAACAAAAACGAAATTTCTACCATGAAAGATTTTATCGTTAAGAGAGAAAAATTTCAACCAAACTGTTGAATTTTTATGAGAAAGATAAATTTTAATCAAGGTTTTTAACTAAATTGTTAAATTGAGTAATATAAAGCTACTTTAAAAAAATGAAAAAAGTGTTATTTAATATATTACAATTTTTTAAAATTTTAAGCACGTTCTTGAAAAAATTCCCAGACATTTCCAAGTGTTTTGTTTTCACACTCTTTCTATGATTATGAGCATTTTTTGAAAAACACATATTAGACCTTCAAAAATGAAAGTCAAAAATAAATTTAACTTTTTTCATAGAAGGGGGCTCTTTTGAAATTTTCAACTCAAAAAGACGAGTTTTCAACAAAAGTTTTGTTATTTAGCTAAAAATTCGACTTTTCTGAAAAACATTTGCCTTTCAAACCCAAAAAGATGAATTTTCAAAAAAAGTTTACTTTTCAACAAAATAGTTTTTTTTAACTTTTTAACAAAATAGTTCAATTTTCAACAAAATAATTACATTTTCAACCAAATAGTAGAACTTGTGACCAAAACGGATTAATTCTTGACCAAAAATATAATAGTAGGCTTTTCAATAAAAAATAATTAACTTTCAACCATTAAAGAAGAATTTTTAAACAAAAGATGAATTTTCAACACAAAAGGACGAGTTTTTTATTTAAAAAAAAATGAATAATAAACAAAATAGTGAGATTTTAGACCAAGAAAGATTACTTTATAAACAAAAAAATTATATTTTGAACCAAATATTAGAATTAGTTAACAAGAGAGCTGAATTCTGAACCAAAAATATAATAGTAGAATTTTCAATCAAAAAGAATTCACATTTTACCCAAGAAGATTACTTTTCTATCAAAAGATGAATTTTCAAACCAAAAGAAACCAATTTATATCATAAAAGATGAATTTTGAACAAAAATGTTGAATGATCGACTAAATAAAATTACTTTCTAACAAAATAGTTGAATTTTCAATAAGTCAGTTAAATTTCTAATTAAATAGTTGAATTTTCGAAAAATAATTGAATTTTCCACCGAATAGTAGAATTTTTAAACAAAAGAGATCAATTATGGACTAAAAACGGCGACTTTCCAGCAAAATAATTGAATTTTCAAAAAAATAATAATATCTAAAAAGACGAATGTACAAGAAAACAGTTGAATTTTCTACCCAACAGGATGATTTTATAAACAAAATAATTTAATTTTGAACATAAATTAGAATTTTTAACCAAAAGAGATGAGTTCTGAACCAAAAATACAATAGTAGACTCTTCAAATAAAAATAATGAACTTTCAACGAAAAAAGATGACTTTTTAACAAAATAGTTTAATTCACAAAAATATAATTTAATTTTCAACCAAATATTATAAAAAGCTGACTTTTCTATCAAAAGATGAATTTGTATGAAAACAGTTAATTATCGATGAAAAAAAATTACTTTTTAAGAAAAAAGTGAAATTTTCAATGAAACAATTAAATTTTCTACCAAATAGTAGAATTTTTAACCAAAAGAAATTAATTTCAATCCAAAAATATCACAGTAAACTTCTGCAGATTTAACTTTCAACGAAAAAAAAATTAATTCTCAGTCAAACAGAATTTTCAACAAAAAGAGATCGATTCCAAACCAAAAATATAATAGTATACTTTTCAATAAAAAAGAATGCGCTTTTCACAAAAAAACTTTTCTATCAAAAAATGAATATTCAATCCAAAGGACCAACGTTCTAAACTTGAAGATTAATTTTTATCAAAACAGCTGAATTATCGACTAAAAAGATTACTAGAATTTTTTTTACAAAAGATAAATTTGCAACGAAAAATTAATTAATTCAATTTTCAGTTATAACAAAATTAATTTTTAACCAATGAAATGAATTTTCAACTAAATTGGTGGAAACGACTTTTTAAAACAACGTTAAAAATGTTAACTGGAATAGTTGAATTTTCTGTTAAAAAAAAGAATTAATTTTTCAACCAAAAAAGCACTCATTTTTAACAAAATATTTAATTTTTCAATCAGTGATAAATTTTCAACTAAAAATGATAAATCTTTAGTTGAATTATAAGCAAAAAAAATTAATTAAACCAGAATAATTAAATGTCAACTAAATTGATAAATCTTTAACTAGAACAGTGGAATTTTCAATCAAAAAAATTAATTTTCTACCAAAAAACATGGATTATCAACAAAAAAAATTCTGAACCAAAAATATAATAATATACTTTCAATATAAAAAATGCGCTTTTTGAAAAAAATGTTATTTTATCAAAAAATGAATTTTCAATCCAAAAGGACCAATTTTCTTTTCTAAAAGATTAATTTTCAACATAACAGTTGAATTATCGACTAAAAAAGATTGCTAGAATTTTTTTTACAAAAGATAAATTCGCAACGAAAAATTGAATAAGTAAATTTTTAGATAAAAGTAAATTAAATTTTAACCAAAGAAATGAATTTTCAATAAAAGTAATAGAATATTCAACTGGACTAGTTAATATTTCAACTTGAAAAATTAATTTTCAACAAAAAAAAAACGAATTTTTAACAAAACGTAAAAATTTTAACTTTTTCAACCAAAAAAAGCACTAATATTTAACAAAATATTTAAACTTCCAACTAAAGAGATAATTTTTCAACCAAAAATGATAAATCTGTAGTTGAATTTGAATCCAAAAAAATTAATTAAGCCAGAAAAAATAATTGTCAACCAAGTAGTGCAATTTATAACAAAAAAGATGAATTCCTATCCAAAAATATAATAGTAGACTTTTGAAATATAAAGATTTAACTTTCAACCAAAAAATATGAATTCACAATCAAATAGAATTTTTGTCTCCAATCAAAAGATGAATTTTCAATACAAAAGGACCAATTTTCTATCCTGAAAGATGAATCTTTATTAAAGCAGTTAATTACCGACAAAAAAAATTACTTTCTAAATAGTTGATTTTTTAATGAATTAACTGAATTTTTCCACCAAATATTAGAATTTTTGACGAAAAGCGATAAATTCCGATTTAAAAATATAATAGTAGACTTTATAAATAACAAAATTTACGTTTCAACAAAAAAATATAATTTTCAATCAACCTGAAAAATTTTTAACCAAAAGAAATGAATTCTGAACCAAAAATATAATTTAAGAATTTGCAAATATTCAAGAAAACAGATGAATTTTTTACCAAATGAGATTAATTCTGGTTTTTTTTCAGAATATACATTGTAGTTTAGGAAATATTCGCGTTTTTGATTCAGAATCTAAAATAAAGATTTTCGATACGAAATCATACAACAATCAATCATCATAGTATAAAGCAAACATTTTTTTTAAAGCACGAGATATTTTTTGCAAAAATTTAAAAAAAAAAAAAAAAATGCCAGGCTTATTCCCGGTGCTTAAAATTTCTTTTACCCTGCCGGACTGAATATCTGCTTCCAGCTCGCTGATCTTCGACATCAATGAAGTCCTCTTTGTAGTCACTATGTTTGAATTTGTATTTAAAAATTTAGACACATCCGGTGGCAAATCATCGTCGCTCCCAGTATCTGTAAAAAAAAACATTTACAATTTTGTTTTCAATTTTTTCGAAGAATAGTTATTACAAGACTCACAGTCCCTATGGGATAAAATATATAGGCCAAAGGGTACTTTTTGTCACGCTGAAAACAATTTTAAAATATGAAGAAACTTTATTGAATTCAGTAAATTTTAAATAAGCTTAGAGAAATTTAAAGGAATTAAAAAGAGTTTGATGAGATGCCTAAAAATTCAAGGCGAGGTTAAAAGACTTTAGGATCAATGAAATAAAAAAATGGTAAAAATTTAAAAAATCCATTGAATTAAATAGAATTGAGGAATGTAGAAGAATTCATGTAAATAAAAAGAATCAATAGAATTCAAGAGAATTTAAAAGAATTCAGTGTGAATTCCAAAAAAAAAACTTCAAATCTCTTCAAATATTTGAAACCCTACTAATTTCTGACCGAAGAAGTAACTAATGACTACAAAACAATTCAATTTAAATTCAAAAGAATTGAAATGGATTGGAAAACATTTTAAAAATCGAAAAAAATGCCATTAATTACAATAAAATTTGAGTCAATTTATAGGAATTTAAGTGAAACACGAAAAAATCGATAAAATTCATAGAAAATTAATTTGAATTTAAAAACAATCAAGTGAATTGAAATATATTCAAAAATATAAAATAATGTATTCCTGAAATATTTCAAATCCTTTGAAATCTTCTGAAATCCCTTAAAACCCTTTAAAACTCTTAAGAATACCTAGGAATCTTTTAAAATAGGCCAAAAATATTTCAAATCCTTTAAACATTTTATCAATTAATCAGGACCAATTTAATAAAAACTTTCAAAAATTCAAACAAAAAAAGCCATTGAATTATGTAAAATTGAGTAAATGTAGAAGAATTCAAGTGAATTAAAAAATTAAAAAGAATTCCAAATAATTCAGGATAAATTAATAAGAATTCGGAGTGAATTTCAAAAAATAATTTTAAATCTCTTCAAATCTTTAAAACCCAACGAAACAACTCACTTTTCTTGAATAAATTCTTTAAATCCACTAAAATGTTAATAAATCCCATGAAATTCTATGAAATCTGGTGATATTTCCTAAAATCCTGGCAAATTTTTTCAAAGTATCTTGAGATTTTTAAAAAACGCTTACAATCATTGAAACCCTCGAAAATCTTGTAAAATCCCGTGGACTATTTTAAAATATCCTCTGAAATTCTAGAAAATGATTTTACCTTAAAATATTTCAAACGTTTTGAAATCCCATTGAACTACTAAAAACAATTAAAATTTACTTGGAATCTTTAAAAATAACCTCAAATATATTAAATCATAAAAAAAATTTTGAAATCTCTTGAAATTTTTTAAAGCTCTTGAAAATTTCATTTAATAAAAAATTCCTTTGAGTCTTTTAAAGTTGCCTGAAATATTTCAAAATAAAAGATCTTGAAAATGCCTTAGAAATTTTGAAAATACCCTAAAATCTTAAAGATCCCTTCAAATTATTTAAATCTATTAACAATTTCTCGGAATATTAAAAAATAATCCAAGATATTTCAAAAGAATTCAAGACAATTCAGAAATGGGTATAGACCTGAATTGAATTATGATTATCCCATGAGTTAATTTATTTAAAGAAAAGAGTGACTAATGTGATCTTTTTATCCAAAAAGTGACTAAAACGTGATTTAAAAAAAAAGTGACTAATAGTGACTGTGCCGTAACCCTGATTATTTTTCGCAGTTACTTCTTACGGAAATTCCCTGATTACTTATACTTTTTTTTTAAATACTCAAACACTTATTTTCATTTATCATGTTCATTCTAAACATCGTTTAACACAACAGAACGAAACATTTCAAAATAACTGATTTTTGAAACAAATATTTGAATTTTCCACTAAAACATATAAGCTTTCAACAAAAATGGAAAATTTAAACTTTCAGTTAGAAAAATTAGTTAGAATAGTTAAACTTTAAGTCAAAAAGATCAATTTTCAAATAAAAAGATGAATATTTAACTGAAATACTTAAATTTTCAACCACAAGGATGAATTTTCCAACAAGATTAATTTTCAAACAAGATTAACTTTCTACCAAAAAAATACAACTAAAAAAAACATGCATTTTTTAACGAAATAGTTGAATTTTCAATTAAAGCAGACAAATTTTCAACCAAATAGTTGAATTTTGAACTATAAAAATAAACTTCTAAGCGAAAATGGAATAGTTACATTTCTAGTTAATAAAATTAATTTTAACTTGACTCATGAATTTTCAATCTAAATGATGAATCTTTAACTGGAATAGTTGAATTTTCAAACTAAAAAAAATTAATTTTTACTGAAAAAAGATAAATTGTCAACAAAAACTTAAATAATTAAATTTGAAGTTTAAAAAATTCATGTTCAACCAAACAGATGAATGTTTAACTTAAATGATAAATCTTTATCTAGATAATTGAATTTTCAACCGAAAAGATGAATTTTTAACCAAGAAGATAAATTTCTACCAAATAAGACGAATCTTAACTGAAAAAGATAATTTTTCAACCAAAAATTAAATAATTGAATTTCGAGTCAAAAAATGAATGTTCAACAAAAGAAATGTCATTGATTAATATTACGGAATATTTAACTAGTATTATAGTTACATTTTCAGTTTGAACAAAATTTCCAACCAAAAAGGAAACAAATTTTCAACAAAATAGTTGAATTTTCTGAAAAAAATTCCTTTTTATACAAAGAAAAACCAATTTTTTTATCTAAAAAAAATCATTTTTAACAAAAGAGTTCAACTTTTAACCAAGTAATTTTATTTACAAAATAAAAAATGTATTTTCAAGAAGATTTTTTAGACAATAAGATTAACTTCCAAAAAAAAAGATAATTTTCAATATTCGAGTGGAATAAGTTCAATTTACAGTTTAAGAAATTACGTTCATTAAAAAAAAAATTAACTTAAAAAAAATAATTACATTTTCAAACAAAGTGATTAAATTTTAACTAAAATTGTAAATCACTGAATAGAATAGTCGAACTTCAAACCAGAAATATCAATTTTCTACTAAGATTATAAATATTTAAATGAAATAACTTAATTTTTGAACAAAAAGATGAATCTTCAACCAAGAATGACTTTTTTATTTTCATACATTTTTCAAAAAAAAAAAGACAAATTTTTAACTAAAAAATAATTTAGAATTATTAAATAGTTAATTTTAAAATTTTAAATGATTTCTAACAAAATAATTTTAAACAAGAAAAGTACATTTCTATCAAAAAAGATAAATTTTCTACAATAAATTAAACAGTTAAATTTTCAGTGAAAAAAATTAATTTCCAATCATAAAACTAATTTTCAACCAAAGAACTGAATTTTCAACTAAAAAGATCAATTTTCAACCAAGAAGATTCATTTTTAACTAAAATGATAAATATTTAACTGGAATACTTGAATTTTTAACCGACAAGAAGAATTTTTAGACAAGGAAATTAACTTTCAAAGAAAAAGATGTTTTTCAATATTCGACTAGATTAAGTTAAATTTTTAGTTAAAAAAATTACATTCAACAAAAAAAAAATAATTAACAAAAAATTGTTACATTTTCAAGCAAAGTGATTAAATTTCAATTAAAGTTGTAAATCACTGAATAGAATAGTCGAATTTTAAACCAGAAAGATCAATTTTCAATTAAGATGATGTATATTTAAATGAAACAATTTAATTTTTGACCAAAAGATGAATCTTCAACCGAGAAGATGGATTTCTACCAAAAAAAAGACGAAGTTTCAACTACAAAATAAGGTTGAATTATTAAAAAGGTAATATAAAAATTTTTAATGATTTTTAACAAAAGACTTTTAACCAAGTAATTTGATTTCCTACCTAAAAGCTGAATTTTCAACTAAAATAATAAATACTTAATTGGAATACTTAAATTTTCAACCGATATAAATAATATTTAGACAAGAAGATTAACTTTTAAAGAAAAAGATAATTTTCTGTTAAAAAATCGACTTTTTAACAAAGTACGTGTATTTTCAATAATATAGTTGAATTTTATATTAAAAAAAGAAAAATATTCTTTCAAATTATTGAATTTTGAACAAAAAAAGATTGGTTTTCAAACAAAAATTGAATAATTAAATTTTCAGTTAAAAAATTAATTTTTCACAGAAAAAAACAACATTTTTTAACAAAAAAGATGGATTTTCGAAACAAAAAGATTCATTTTCTACCAAAAAAGATGACTTCAACAAAATACATGGATTTTCAACGAAATAGTTGAATTTCCAACTAAAAAAGACCTAAAAATGAATTTTTAACTAAAATGATAAATATTTAACTGGAATATTTGAATTTTCAAACAAAAAGATAAATTTTCAAACAAGATGATTAATTTTCTACCTAAAGGCAATTCAGCAACAAAATACATGACTTTGGCACTTAAAAAAGAGAACATTTTTAACCAAATAATTGAATTATTAATTAAAAACAATCATTTTTCAACCAAAAATAAAATAGTTGAATTTTCAAGAAGAAAAAATTAATTAAAAAAAAAATTAAAATTTCAAACTAAATTATACTTGAATACTTGAATTTTTAACCGACAAGAAGAATTTATATATAAGAAGATTAACTTCCAAAGAAAAAGATATTTTTTCCAAGTTAAATTTTCAGTTAAAAAAATTACATTTAACAAAAAAACTAACTTAAAAAAATTGTTACATTTTCAAACAAAGTGATTAAATTTCAACTAAAATTGTAAATCTTTGACCAGAATAGTTGAATTTCAAACCAGAAAGATAAATTTTCAACTAAGAAGATGAATATTTAAATAAAATAATTTAATTTTTGACCAAATAGATGAATTTTCAATTAAGAATATCGATTTCAACCAAAAAAGACGAATTTTCAACTAAAACATAATTTGGAATAATTGAAAAGTTAAAATAATTATGCAAAAAAAGAATTAAACTTTTAACCAAGCAATTCGATTCCCGACCTAACATTTTCAACTAAAATTGTTGTTTAAAATAACAATAATATTTAATATCATTATTAATTATAATAAATATAATATATAATATATAATATATGTATATGTATATATATATAACACAATATACATAATAATAATAATAACAAATAATAATATTTAAAAAAACAAACAATTTCAACTAAAATGATAAATATTTAACTGGAATATTTGAATTTTTAACCGACAATAAGAATTTTTAGACAAAAAGATTAACGTTCGAAGAAGATAATTTTCTATAAAAAAGTCGATTTTTCAACAAAATACGTGTATTTTCAAAAATATAGTTGATTTTCTATTAAAAAAAGACCAATTTTTATTCAAATTGTTGAATGTTGAACTAGGAAAGATCGATTTTCAACTAAAAATGGAACAGTTGAATTTTTAGTTAAAGAATTAATTTTTAGCCAAACTGATGAATTTTAAATCACAATGATGAATGTTCAACAACAAAAAATGAATTTTCTACCAAGACCCACAAATCTCTAACAAAAAAACATGGATTTTTAACTAGAAAAGATCAATTTTCAACCTCAAATAGAATAGTTAAATCATCAGTAGAAAAATGAATTTTCAACAAAATGAAATAAATTTCCGACAAAATAAATCAATTTGCAACCAAATAGATTAATTTTTAGACAAGTCTAAATTTATAGCAAAAGAGGTGAATTTTTGCCAAAAAAGTGAATAATTAAATTTTCAATTGAAAAAAAATTTAACCAAAAACATAAATTTTCGATCCAATAGTTGAATTTTTACTCAAATAGCTGAATTTTCTATAATAAACACGAATTTTCAACAAAATTGTTAAATTATCACCTAAAACAGATGAATTTTCAACCTCAAATAGAATAGTTAAATTATCAGTAAATTTTCCATCACGAAGATTAAATTTCTAAAAAAAAAATTTGGACAGAATATGAAAAAGTTAAACTTTCATTTAAAAAAATTAATTTTCAATAATAAAAAAAAACTAATTATCAACAAACAAAATGAATTTTTACTCCAGAAAGATACATTTTTAACCAAAAAGATTAATTTTTAACAAAATGCATGCATATTCAACTGAAGATTTATATTTTTAAAGGAATTTTTATTCTAATAGTTAAATTTTCAACCAAAGAAATTAGTTTTCAAATAAATATATGAATGAGTCACCAAGAAAAATCAAATTCTGCCAAAAAGATGAATTTTCATACACATAGTTAGATTTTCATTTGAAAAAGATTAATTTTCAACCAAACATGGAACAGTTAAATTTTCAGTTAAAAAATTAATTTTCAACCAAAAAGTTGAATTTTCAACCAAATAATTCAATTTACACCTAAAATAGATAAATTTTTAACCAAGAAAATTTAATTTCTACGAAAAAGGATAAATTTTCGACAATAAATGAAATAGTTAAATTTTCAGTTAAAAAAATTAATTTCCAATCATAAAACTAATTTTCAACCAAGAAGATTAATTTTCAAGAAAATACAGAAATGTTCTACCACATAGTTGAATTTTCAACTAAAGAAGACCAATTTTCAACCAAAGAAATGAGTTTTAAACAAAATCATGAATCTTGAACTAAAGAATGTATTTTTAAGCAAATAGTTGAATTTTCAACTCAAAAGATGAATTTTCTACCCAAAAAGTTGAATTTTTAACAAAAAATGCATGAATTTTCACCCAAAAAAGATCAATTTTCAAAAACATAAAGGTGAAAGTGGCAGAAAAATAAATTTTCAACCAAACTAGATGAATTCTTGACGAAAAATGTAATAGTTGACATTTCAATCAAGAAAATATTTTAATTTTAAATCAAAAAAAGTTATATTAAACCAAAAAATACTAGTTTTCAATAAATTAGTGAAATCCTCAATCCAAAAAATCTAATTTTCAACTAAAAAATATATATGTTTAAATTAAATTTTGTTTATACTGGTTGAATGATGATAAATTTTAAAAGATAAATTTTTAGACAAACATGGAATAGTGAAAATGTTAAAAAAAAACATTTTCAACAAAAAAAAGATGAAATCCCAACGAAAAATGTAATAGTTAAAATATCAATAAAAAAGAATTTAATTATTAAACCAAAAACAATGATATTAAATTAAAAAAATACGAATTTTCAACTAAGAAAGATGAGGTTTCAACAAAATAAATGCATTTACAACTAAAAAAAAAACATTTTCAAGCAAAAATAGAATTTTTACGTTTTCAGTTTAAAAAATTATTTTATATATTTGAATAAAATTATTTAATTTTTGACCAAAAAGATGAATTTTTAACCAAGAGGATTGATTTCTACCAAAAAAAAAGACGAATTTTGAACAAAAAAATAATTTTGAATAATTAAAAAGTTAATATAATTTTTAAAAAAAGAGTTTAGCTTTTAACCAAGTAATTTTATCTGCAACATAAAAGATGAATTTTCAACTGAAATGATAAATATTCAACTGTAATATTTAAATTTTCAACCGATAAGAAGAATTTTTAAACAAAAAGACCAACTTTCAAAGAAGATAATTTTCTTTTAAAAAATCGATTTAAAAAAAAATGTGTATTTTCAACAATTTAGTTGAATTTTCTATTGAAAAAGACCAATTCTAATTCAAGTTGTTGAATTTTGAAGTAGCAAAGATCGATTTTCAATGAAAAATGGAATAGTCATATTTTCATTCGAAGAAATTAATTTTCAACCAAATTGATGAATTTTCAACTAAAATGATGAATCTTAAACTGGGATAGTTGACATTTCTATGAAAAAGAGGGTATATGAGGCCTGTAATTTATAATTATATTTTTACCATCTGTCGGATTTTTCTCTTCAAGGACCGATGGCGATTTTTTGATGTTATTATTCAAGTCACATATCTTCGAACAACTTGGCTGATTCCATAAAGTGTCAATAGGCTTCGCCTTTTCTTGTGCCACAACACCACAATTGGCCCAAATTTTTTTAATGTCTTTAATGGCGTCAATTGCTTTATTGCACCTTGAATCAATATTATCTTCGAGTTGAGATATATTTTCTTCTCTTTCGGAACATTTTCCGTGAGAAAATGCACTTGTCTCTAATGGTTTTGGCATCAGACTTTCCGCAAGTGGGGTGCTGATCACATTTTTTCGGTCGATTGTAGCATTTTTATGTCCAATAGGACTGCTTTGTGATTTATTTTCGAAAAATATTTTAGGGCTCAGTGCGTTTACAGTAGTTATTGCAAAATTTTGCAGAATTGGAGAAACTGCTGCCGGGGCTCGAATTGGAATGTCAGGAGATTTGTTGAGTTGATTGAGGTCATTTTCAATATTTTCTAAAAATGAATCGACCTCGGTATCGCGTGAGCTTTTAGAGAAGTTTTCCTCGCATCCGGCTTCATCGTAGATTGTGAAATCAAATTCTGGAACATCTTTAAGAAATAAGAATAAAATTATCTTTTATGATAGCAAGGTGGCGGAAAACCTTAATTTTCAAAATTCCCTGATTTTTCCCTGAACCATTTTTCATTTTTACCTAACCATTAATATTCAAAAAAAAGTATTTTAATCTTGTAACATTTCTAACATAGAATCTTCTATAAATAAAACAAAACAATTTTATATAAAAACTTAAAACTTTCAGATTTATATATTTCAACCAAAAAAGATTACTTTACTATTATAAAAGATGAATTTTCAACCCAAAACGACGAATTTTCAAGAAAACAGTTCAATTTACGACCAAAAATTATTACTTTTAAATGAAATACCTAAATTTTTAACAAAATAATTAAATTTCCAACAAAATAGTTGCATTTTAAACCACATTATTGAATATTTAACCAAATGGTTGAATTTTAAAGGTAAAAAGTCAAATGTTATAAAAAAACAGTTGACTTCTAAGACCAAAAAGATGAATTTTCAATCAAATAGTTAAATTTTCAACAACATCAAAATTAATTTTTAACCAAAAAGTTGTATTTACAAACAAATAGTTGAACTTTACAGTGAAAGAGACCAATTATCAACAAAATAGTTTAACTTTATATCAAATAGTTTAATTTTCAACCGAGCAAAAAGATGAATTTATACAGTGTGATAATAATTATAAAATAATTACAAATAATAATTAAAT
>JAUELO010386947.1:0-14439 GCA_032357855.1 Amphibolips quercusostensackenii | reverse complement strand
ATATACGAAAATTGAAATTTTTTTCCGCTTTGTGATTAAAAATTTACTAAGATCTATAAAAATACTTAGAAAAAAATTTAAAAATAATTTTAATGCTAAATATTAATTTCTCTTTGGTTAATAATGCATGTTTTTTAACCGAAAATTTAACTATTCTGGTTATTTTAATTATTATTTTAATTAAAAATTTAGCTCTTTTTATTAAAAATTTAATTATTTGGTTTAAAATTGAACGATTTTTAAAGAAAATCATTTCATCCGGTTAAAAACTTACCTTCTTTCTTTTCGTTGAAAATTATTATTTTTTTCAATCAAAAAATAGTTTCTTAAATTAAAAATTTAATTATTTAATTGTTCGTTAAAATATATCTTTTTTAGTTAAAAATTAATATATTTTGCTAACAATTCATTATTCTGGTTCCAAATTGCACAATATTGCTGAAAATTTTGTAGTTTTTTCTTAAAACTTTATATATTAAGTTTTTTATCGATAATTCATCTTTTTGGATTAGAGTTTTATTTGGTTTAAAATCTTGTTTTTTGTTGAAAAATCGCCTTTTTGGCTTAAAATTATAACAATCTGGGTAATTTTTTCTCTCTTCACTGAAAGTTAGACAATTTTAATAAAATTTTTCTTTTTTTTTTTTTTTTGAAATATCAACTGTTACCTTTTTGTTGAGGATTCATTTATTCCCGTTAAAAATTATTTTTTTTTATTGAAAATTTAACTATTCAATTTTTTATTAAAGTTGATCTTGTTTAGTTGAAAATTTATATATTTTGTTAAAAATTTATCTTTTTGGTTTCACATTAAACAATCTTGTTAAAAATTCGTCTTTTTCTTTGAAACTTTATATATTACATTTTTCATCGAGAATTCATCTTGTTTGGTCAAAATTTTATTATTTGGTTAAAAATCAACTTTTTTGTTCAAAATTCGCCTTTTTGGCTTAAAATTTCAACAACCTGGTTGATTTTTTTCTCTTTTGTCTGAAAGTTCAACTATTTTAATAAAGTTTATTTTTTGGGTAAATATGACTGTTTTTTATTTAAAATTAAACTATTTTTGGTTGAAATATCAACTATTTTCCGTTGAGGATTTACCTTTTTCCCTTAGAATTAATTTTTTCAATTACAAGTTTAACCACCTTATGTTTGGTGGAAGATTGATCTTTTTAAGTTAGAAATTCATATATTTTAATTAAAATTTGTATTTTTTTGGTAAAAAATTATGTTCTTGGTTGAAAATTCATCCCTTTGATTCTATTTTGACTATTTTGTTGAAAATTCGTCTTTTGCAGTTGAAATTTTTAATATTATATTTTTCATTGAGAATTAAAGTTTTTCAGATATCAATTTTACTATTTGATTGAAAATCAACTTTTTTCTAAAATTCGCCTTTTTAACTTAAAACTTCAACAATCTGTTTGATTTTTTGTCTGTCTTGACTGCGAATTTAATTTTTTGGTTGAAAAATGTTTTTCGGTTGAATGTAACTGTTTTTGATTTAAAATAAAATTTTGTTTTGTTTGAAATATCAAATATAACATCTTTTTAAGAAGTCATCTTTTTTGTTCAAAATTATTTTTTCCAAGGAAAAAAAATTCACGTTTCGTGTTGAAAGGTCCTTTTCTTTTGGTAAAAAATGATCTTCCTATTGGTTGAAAATTTATTTCTTTGGTTACAAATTTACCTACTTTTGATGCAAATTCGGCTTTTCAGGTTGAGTTTAACTGTATGGTTTAAAAATGAAAATCTTTTTTGGTGAAAATTTCAATAATCACGTTTTTCATTGAGAATTTATCATTTTCTGTTGAAAGTTGAATGTTTGTTTTTGTGTTGAAGATTCATAATTTAGTTGAAACTTTATCTCTTTCGTTGAAAAAGTAACTGTTTTGTTAACATTTTTTTTTTGTTTGTAAAGATTTATTTTTTCAAATGAAAATTTAACCCTTCCATTTTTGGTCTTAAATTTATATTGTTTAGTTGAAGATTTAACTATTTGATTGGATATTTTTTTTTATTTGAAAATTCATGTATTTTGTTGAAGATATGTCTGTTTTGGTTGAAAATTTATCCTTTTTAGTTGGAAAGTCACGTAGTTTATTGAAAATTCAACGTCTACGAAACAATTTTCTGTTGTTCTTAGAATATTGCAAATATTCTACTAGTGGAAGTCGTAACTAGGTAAATCTAAGCAAATACTTATAGAAAGAATGAATTAATTTTTAACGCCTAAGAGAACTATAGCCCAAAATAGTAAGGCTGAAATTTTTCTTTCACACTGAAATTCAAAATTTTCTAAAACATTTCTTGTTTCAGACATATTATGTGGGTCATGACTAGCCTACGACTTTTATTAAAAAGTGTAACAACTACCACCCCAAAGTTATGAACAAAATTTTGTAAAAATTAAATTTGGATATATATTTCTAAAATACAAAATTAAATGAAAAAGTAACGATAGTTACTGGTTTTGGGAAAGACAACTGAGAAAAAGTTACATTTTGAATCGATAACGATAACGATCATTATTTTTTTTTTATGTAACGGTATCGATAACTAGTTTCTTTAAAAAAGTACTTCACCCATCACTGGTATGCATTCAAAATTGTTTTGCCCTTCAAATCGAGAAAATACACGTGCGCCTAGCGCGCGATTGATGATTCTAGTTTCGTAAAAAATCCCTTGACAAGAATTAGTGACAGTAGGTATAATGATGCTTAAAATTCAGAGGTCAGGACCCCTGATCAATACTACGTGCACAATTGCACGTACCCATCAAATTATGAGATCATTCTTATATAATAAAAATTATCAATTTCAAAGCATAATAAATAATGATTTTTACCTTCGACTGAAGATTTGGGCAACGATTTACTCTCTATATTAGAAATATTCTTTAGAAATGATACCGATGTATGTCAACAGTCTATAATAACTCTATTATATCTTTTTTTAATAACCCTATTATATTTTCTTCTAATTAAAGGTGCCTCAGTCTGAATTAAAGTAATAAGGAAATTATAATCCAGTAAAAGTTCATATACGATCTCTAATACAAATTGATGCTGTGAAATGCCTGGAATTATTGCTAAGCGTATCTTGGAACCTTTAATAACTTTGATAACCATTAAATAATTTTAAAGCCTAAGATGAAAATTGATTAAAGCAATTATTACAGTAACTTACCAAAGAGCAGATCACATTAAAAAATTGTATTTAATTTTATATTTGCTACTGCGTATTTTTTTACTTTATGGTTTTATTACATGAATCCGTAATATGTAACATGCTGCCCTATTGCATATACAAAACCTTGAAATATCTATAATCATGAAATATTTATTGAAAACTCAAGCAGTTTAATTATTATGTTATTTATTGTAATGCAATTTAAAATTTATTAATATATCTTTGGATTTATGTTAAGTAAGAGAAATTAAATTGTCCAATATTTAATTAAATTCATTAAATTAGGTACACTTAAGGGCGAATGGTATTTTATTACGTCGTAAATATTGTTGTGTTTCCCATGTATTTTTCTTACCTTTGTCTTTTCTTTAAACTGAAGATGTCTCGCTGAAATTTTTGGAAATAACAAAAAATATATCAGAGCATGTTGGTCTGGCCCATTGAACTTTTAAATTTAATTTAAACAATTTAGTTTTTTTTCTGGATTTTTAAACCACACACCCCCTTTGTTAAGTGTCATAAATTTTGACATAACTCCCTCCTTCCCAAATGCTTATATTACGTAATTTTTTCCACCAAATTTTTTCGTGAATTTAGTAATTAATGTTTTAATCAATTTAAATTAATTAATTTTATTAATCAATCAACTTTAACCAAGTTAGTGTATTTTCAACAAAAAAATATGAATTCTAAAAAAATGTTATAGTTGATATTTCAACCAAGAAAAGAATTTCATTTTCAATAAAGAATAGGTGATTGAGGTAAAAAAAAAATAAATTTTCCACAGAATAGTTGTATATTAAGAAAAACTAGATTTATTTTTAACCAAAGTGTTACATTTTTAACCAAAAATGATTAAATTCTTAAGAATAATGAGACAAATGAGAAGAAGACTGATTGAAACTGTTGATTTTTCTAGCCAAAACGACGAGATTTTTACAAAAACGTTCAATTTTTAACCTAATAATTGAATTTTTAACCTAATAATTGAATTTTTAATCTAATAAACTAATTTTTTTCCAAAAAAGCTTTAAGAGTTAGGTACATAACTTTTAACCGAATAGTTAAATATTTAAGCTAGAAAAGATACATTTTTAACAAAAAATGGAATAGTTAAATATTTAATAAAAAACTAATTTTCAATAAACTAAAATTCTACAAAACAGTCTAATTTTCTACTAAATAATTAAATTTTCCAAAAATTTTAAACCTAAAAATATGAATTTTCAAAAAAAAATTAATGTACAACAAAAAAATTGGTTTTCAACAAAAAAAAATAATTTCAAACAAAAAAATTATTTGAAACAAATAGTTGAATTTTCAATAAGAAAATTAATTAAAAAAAAAAAGTTTATTTTCGACCAACGAGATGAATTTTCAACTAAAATTATGAAGTTCAAGCCAAAAAATTAATTTTTTAAAAAGTAGTTTAACTTTCAACTAAAAAGTTACATTTTTCACCTAAAGAGATGAGATAATTAACTAAAAAGATGAATTTTCAATAAAAAATGTGAATGTTATTACAGTTGTACTTGTAATAAAAAAATTATTTTTTTTACCCAAAAGGACGAAATGGGATAATTAAGTTTAAAGTTTAAAAAATTTAGTTTTAAACTTCAAAAAACGAATTTTCAACAAAATGGTTAAATTTTCATATCTAAAAGAGAAATTTTTAACTGAAATGATGAATCTTTAAATGTAAAGAGACATTTTAAACAATGTACTTAAAGTTTGGACCAAAATCTTGAATTTTCTACCAATTTATTTTATTTTCGAGACATAAATACAAATTTTCTACAAAACAGTTGAATTTTCAACAAGAAAGTTAATTTTTAGCCAAAAAAATAAATTTCTATTTAAAATTATAAATCTTCACCAAAAAATTTATTTTTTAACAAAGTAGTTTGTCTTCTGCCCAAATAATTAATTTTCTAATAAATTGTTGAATTTTCGAGACGAAAATATAAAAAGTTTTAGTTTTAACATTATGAACATTATTTTAAAGAGGTTATATCAAATTTTCGGATTTTCAACAAAAAAATTTAATTTTGAAACAAATAATACATTTTTTAACCATAAAAGATGAATTCTTAACCGAAAATTTAATAGTAGACTTTTCAACCAAAAACAAATTAGTTTTAATCAAAACAGAAGAATTTTCTTTTTGGGTTACACTATTTCAGTTCGCAAGTGGCAAAACAAAAAAAAATTCAATTTTTAACAAAAAAATATTTTTATTTCAAGTAAAAAATAATTTGATTCATTCAAAAATACGAATTTTTAACAAAATAGTTTAATTCTCGACCAAATTAGATTAATTATCCACCAAAAAAGTTAATGTTAGACCAATATAATTAATTTTCTGTGAAAGGAGACAAATTTTGTACAAAGTTCATAGATTTAAAAAAAAATTATATTGTAACCAAAAAAAATTATAATTTTAAATCAAATAGAGTTGAATTTATCTAAAAAGGACGAATTTTCTACAAACTATCAGAATCCTCAACCAAAACAGCTTATTTTTAAACTAAAAAGACGATTTTTTTAAAAATAATTAAATTTTCAACTAAAGACGATTTTCCAGTCCAAAAAGAAAAAAAAACCCACCCAGATTATACTTTTGTGAGGAAAAAATATTTTGAATTTAAAATAAACATTTTTAACAACTACTTTTTAAAATTTATATGTTCATTTGTTTTTTATTTTATGAAAATATAATTTTTCTAACATTATTGAGAAAATTCAAATCATATTTGAAAATTCTAGATATGTGAAAAAAGTATAAATTTTTATTTTACAAGATTTCACAAGATTTTTTTGAATTTCAGGAAAAATTAGTCAGTTTAAAAGATATTTACGACTTTTAGAAAGTTAGAAGAAATTTGAAAATATTTGATAATTTTTTTGGACTCACTCAAAGCTTAGAATTACTTTTAATGTCTCTAAAACTTCTTAAATTTTCAAATATCTTTCAAACCGACTCGAGTTATTTCAAAAATTTGAAAGTCTTTCAAAGATAGAATTGCCTTAATTTTTTAATTCATTTAATTGCCTTTAAATCTTCCAGATTTTTCTGACATTTTTGAAATCTTCTGAAATGTCTTTTTATCTCTTTAAATTTTCTTTAAAAAATAATTTTTTAAACTAGCAAGTCATGAAAATAGTAATATATAATAATAAAAATAATATAATTTACTAATTTTAATTATTTTTTTATACTTTTTAAATGTTTTAAACCATCTAAATATCTCTTAAAATTATTCCAATTTTTTCAATTTTTTTTTAATTCTGCGAAATTAAAAAATACGCCTTAAAATCTTTTAGATTCTGTTTTAATAATTTTTTAAATCGTTAAAAATTTTTCTGAATGTTTTTATATTTCTTCTTCATATTAATTTTTAAAAATAAAAAATCAGTATAAATTTTCTCATGAATCAAATTTTCTTTATTATCGTAAAACCTTTGAAAATATTTCAGAAGATTGATAGTTTTATTTCGAAATCTTTCAGATATGTAAATTTTTTACAGCTATTTTAAAATCTTTCTTTTCAAGTTTCAAATTAAGTTTCAATCTTTTTAAAACTTTAAAGTATCTCTTACACCTACTCGATATTTTGATAAATTTGTTTAATAGTGGTAACTTGAAAAATTCTGCTTTTAAATCGTTCGAATTCTTTTCTTAAATTTAAAAAAATCATTTTAAATGTTTTGAAATCTAAATTCTAAATGCTAAATATCTTTTAAAATAATTCAGTTTTCACGATTTTCTTAAGATCTAAAAAAATTTAAAAAATTGACGTAAGATCTTCCAGATTCTTTTTTGACATATTTTTTATTTTTAAAACTAAAATCTAATCTTTTAAAATAAAATTTATAAATTCCAATTTCTTGTTTCCCAGACATTAAATTGAGAATATTTACTTTCAGAAGTTCTTTTCACTCATACTGAACTTATATTGCTTAAAATTTTCCTGAAAATGTTAAGAATAGAATTATTTCACAATATGAAAAAATCATTTACAATTCAAATATTCTCTTTTATCAATAATGTTTAGAAATATTTAGAAATTGATTTTATCATTAAATAAAAGTACGTCCTCGGAAATTTCGATTTACAAAATTGATGGTGAGGAAAATTCGTGATCTTCAGTTATAGATAAACAAACTGAAAATAGCTACTTAAAGTCATACTTACGCAGTTTCGCAACCACTCAGGTTTTGGTCAACAATGTGTGGGATATTCTCGAGATATTTGGTAACATCACTTTTTCAGATAGAATAAGAATCATTAATTGCGCGCTATGCGCGAGTGTATTTTTTTTTGTTTGATAAGAAAAATAATTTTGCGTACAAAATAAAAATTTTGATCAACTATTTATTTTGTGGATTTTATTGATTATTTATTTAAGCTTATGTAAATATAATTTTCCTAAGACTCTTGAAAAAGATTCAAAAATATTTTTGAAAATTTCAGATACGTCAAATCGAATTTTCAACAAAAAAGTTTATCTTTCTTTGAATAATTAAATTTTCAAACAAAAAATATGAATTTTTAACTAGAGTGATGAATCGTCAATCAAAAAATGACTTTTTAGCAAAGTAGTTCAACTTTCAACCAAGTAATTGCATTTTTTAACCAAAAAAGATGAATTATCAACAGAAAATATAATAGTTGATATTTTAATCCAAAACTTTTTTTATAATTTAAAACATTTTAAATTATTAGAAAAAACGAATTTTCAACAAAGTAGTTGAATCCTTAACCAAAAAGCTGAATTTTCAAACAAGAAGTTTTATTTTCTGAAAATAAAAGCCGAATTTTCAACAAAAGAGTTACAGTTTTAACAAAAGAGACTAATTTTGAGCTAAATTAATGAATTTCCAATGAAATAAGTGAATTTTTAACATGTTAGTTTAACTTTTAACCTAAAAGTTGAATTTTTAACAACAAAAAAATGAATTGTCAACAAAGAAATATGATAGTTGATTTTGAAACTAAAAAATATTTTAATTTCAAGTCAAGAAGAGTTAAACTCATCAAAAAATATAAATTTTCAACAAAACAGTTTCATCGTTGACGAAAAAAAATTTTATTTGAAACCGATCAGTTGCAATTTTAATAAGAAAAGAAAACGCATTAAACAAATTATAATTTAAAAGGAAAAATAATTTTTAATACAACATAAAAATTTCTATTGACTATTTTTTTATTTCTTTGTTTGTTTGCTTTACAGTTAAACAAATTTAATTTCTGAAAGTTTCTGTACAAAATTAACGAAGATCTTTGAATATTTCAGATGAGTTGAAAATGTATTTATAAAATTTATAAGATTTTTTGTTATTGTACAGGGTTTTACCAAATTTGATTTTTGAAAATATTTAAGACTTTTCGGAGCTTGGAAAAAATTCTACAATATTTTATAAATTTTATAAAGTTTTAAAATACTTTTAATCTGTTAAAAATATTTAAAATAATTGAATACTTTTTTAAATGACTTGAATCATTCCTAAAATTCTCTTGGAATCTTTTGACTTCATTTTAAAATCTTTTCAAATATTCTCTTAAAATTAATTTTTAAACATCACGAATCGCTCTAGATATTCTTAGGAATCTTAAGAAAAGTTTTTTATTATCTTGAAACTTTGAAAATCTTGAACAAAATTCAAAACTGTAAATCAGTTTAAATTAACTGTAGAAATAATAAATAAAATTATAAATAATATAAATAATACAAATATAATAAATAAATGTAAAAAATAAACTTTAAAAAAACTGTCAAGAAATATGAAAAATTTTTCCAGAAATCCTAAGAGAAATTTTTGATTCTCTGGAAAACTTTTCAACTTTTTAAAAAGCTTTTAATTTTTTTGTTTAGAATTTTCAAAAACCTTTATTTTACTTTAAACATAATTATTTTTGTATCCTTTTAATACATGTAAATAGCACTCAAATATATTTGAATTTTTTTTTAATTTTACGATCTTGCAAAATTGAAAGATTTTGCTTTGACATCTTCGAAATTCTATAACAAAATTTCAGGAAATCATTTTAAATCTTTAAAAAATCTCTTGAATCATTCTCTTTAAATTAACTCGTTTAAACAATGAATCTTTTTAAATATTTTCAGGAATCTCAAACAAAATTTTTTCATTATCTTCAAATCGTTCAAAATATTAAGAATATTTCAAAATTTTATTTTTAAATCTTTATAAAATCCACATTTTGTTTTAGGTATTTAAAATGTTGTATTATTTATAAAAAAAACTTTAAAACGAATTTTTTAAAAAAATTTTGAAAAAATTCTCTAAAATTAAAAAAACTGCCTTCATAACTTTCAAATTCTTTTTCGATAATTTTAGATATCTTTTGAAGTATTTTGAAGTATTTTTTAACAATATCCATGAAAAAATTTTGTAAAATAATAAATCATTCAAAACTTCCCAAGAAATCTTAAGAAAGTTTTTTTATTTTCTTGAAATATTTCAAAATTCTTAAAAAGCTTCTATATTTTTGGTTCACAATCCAAAAAAAATCTACATTTTTATAATAAAGTTATTTTTGTATCATTTAAAAAAAATATTGCTTTGAAATTTCGTACATTCTTTTCCGAATGTTCGGAAATCATTTGAAATCTTTTTTAATCTATTTAAATATTTTCTTAAAGTAAAGTTTTAAAAATAAATAATCACTTTAAATGTTCTCTTGAATTTTAAGAATATATTTATATTATCTCGAAACCTTTTAAAATATTTAAAATGCTTCAAAATATTATTTCAAAATCTTCAAAACATTTTGGTTGAGATTTGTCGATACCGGAAATTCGTTGGTTAGCGGTACCGACAAATTTTTTTTTCGTTACCTATAGTCTATACATTTCGTAAACTAACCTCATTTAATATAGTCAAGGGGTTATGAATAGTATTAAATTTTATTTCTATTAATTATATCGTTAATTATATCTATTAATTATATCGATTAAATACTCTATTAATTTTAATTTCAAAAATTCATTTCCAGGCCAAAGTACAAAAGTTTTATATTTATTTATTTAATTTGCTTACAAAATCAACAATTGTTGCATTTTAACAATAATTACAAATTAGGGCAAAATTGAAGGCTGTAGACTTTTTGGAACAAAAAAATTCGTTTTCTCCCACTGTAAGACACTTCAGTCAACTTTAGTCACTTTTTTCTAAAATCACTTTTTAGTAATTTTTTGGTATAAAGTAACTATAACTTCTTTTAAAAAAAGATAATTTTAGTCAATTCTGTTAATAAATTAAAACAGAGAACCCAAGAATTTCTCTGTTGAATTGTAATTTTCTTTGAATTTGTTTCAATTATTTCTAATTCACTCTGAAGACTTTTAATTTCACGTCGAATTCATATAAACTTGATCAGATTCTTATTTACCAATTCTATTTACTCCCATATATCGGGTTTCAATGAAATTTAATGAATTTTTAAAATTTTGTTCTATTTAATTGGATTATTTTTAATTTATCTCATGTTCGTATGAATTTGATCAAATTCTTTTGAATTCCATTGAATTCTTCTAAATCCACTTCAACTTTACTGATAACAAAGGAATATTTTAGATTTCTTTAAATTAATTTGAATTAATTGGAAATTTACCCTCAATTTTAATTATTTTATCCTGAATTCTTTTAAATTCTTGTATATTCTTTAAGACTCTCTTCCATTTTTTTAAATAACTCTGCATTTTTTTGGATTCACTTGAATTCTTCTAAATTCACTAAATTCATGCTCGATTCCTCAAATTATTTTGAATTTCCTTTTATTTTTCTTAATCCGTTCCAAATTTCATAATTTGAATGATTTTTTAAATATTTTTGAATTATTTTCAGTACACTTTAATTTTTTTTAATTACCTTGAATTTC
Source organism: Amphibolips quercusostensackenii (assembly GCA_032357855.1). Taxonomy (NCBI): domain Eukaryota; kingdom Metazoa; phylum Arthropoda; class Insecta; order Hymenoptera; family Cynipidae; genus Amphibolips; species Amphibolips quercusostensackenii. Next base: position 3,341 of record JAUELO010386947.1, on the reverse strand, counting down.
TAAGAATTCCTTGAATATTATTTAACTCGTTGGTTTCTTAAAAAAATAATTTTCAATTCACCTAAATTCTGTTTGCTCTAAATTTTGTTCACTTCCATTCTACTTGATTCGATGGCAATTTTTTTATTTTTTTTATTTTCATTCTTTCTATTGTTTCAAATTCTTATGAATTTTATTAGTCTTTTGAATTTCCATGAATTTTACTAAGATTTATTTACTCTAATTTTACTGAAATCGGTGAAATATCTTTAATTGCTTCAAGTTTCTGGAACCCATTTTAATTTATTTGGCATTTACCCAGAATTCTCAATTATTTATCCTGAATTTTTTCCATCATATTCCATTCTTTGAAATTCTCTTGATTTTTTTCAACTTTTACTAAATTTTTTCAATCAACTTGAATTCTTCAAAATTCACTCAAATGTACTCAATTAAATGGATTTTAAATATTTTTTTCAACTTTTTTTTTTTAATTTACCCTGTATTCTTTCAAACTTACCTTGAATTTTTAAACATTTTGTTAATTTTTTTTTTAATTTTCTTGAATTCTTCTAAATGCACACTAATTTCACTGAAATTAATTGAATATTTTGTATTTTTTTGAATTAATTTGAATTTATTGGGAATGCACCCTGAATTCTGAATAATTTGTCCTGAATTCTTTTAAATTCTTTTGCATTAAATTTTTATAATTTAACTTGCATTTTTTTTAATCCACTTGTATTCATTTAAATTTATGCAATTCCTCGCTCCATTCCACACAATTAATTGAACTTTTTACATTTTTTTAAATTCACATAAAGTTTCTAACACTCACCTATAATTGTTAGATATTTCTTAAAATTATTTTGGAACTCTTAAGCATTTTTATCAGTTATTTCAAAATTTAATAATTTCAATAAACTTTTAAAAATATTTTATAATTATTTTTAATTCACACAAATTAAAAAAATTCACCGAGCATTTTCATGAATTCCATCGAATTCATCTCCTTTACCTTAAATTTCTCTACATTAACTCGAATTTGTTTTTTTTTCGTTGGTTTGAAAAAAATGTTTTAAATTTAGTTAAATTCTGTTTAATTTGCCTCGAATTTGGTTCCGTTTCATTTTACTCAATTCAATTGGAATTTTTTCATTTTTGAAATTTTGTTTAAAACGATTCTTTCAAATTTGTATAAATCTCATCAAAGTATCTTTAATTTTCTTAAATTCTACCAAATTTAGTTAAATTTTACTAAAGTCAGTGGAATATTTTAGATTAAAAAAATTTTTTGCAATACATTTGAGTTTATTTGGAATTCGCACGCAATTTTTAATGATTTATCCTAAATTATTATTTTTTTAATTTAGTGGAATTGTTCAGAATTTTTTTTTATTTACTTTGAAGTCACTTAAAATTACCTTGAATTCTTAATCATTTTATCAAATTATTTTAAATTTCTTTGAATTCTTATGAATTTTTTTAATTTTTACATAAATCATTCGGGCATTAATTATAAATTCACTTGAATTAAAAAAAAAAAATTGGATTCTTCTCAATTCTCTTAAGTTCCTATGAATTTATTAAAATCTTAGTTAATTCATGTTTTTTTGTATTTTCTGAATTTTATCCCAAATCCGTTAAAATTTACTAGGAATTCTTATGAATTTCGTTGAATTTTTTGAATTCAAAAGAATATAGTAACCAATTCGTCACTTATTTACAAAAGTAAATTCTTTACCACTATCGTTACCAAAAAAGTAACTAGTTACTTTCCATCATTGTTATTCATTCAATAAATCTTCAAAGATTTCAAAAAAAATATATCTTATACACAAAAAAATGATCAAAAACCATGAAATTGTCAACACAAACCAAAGGGTATAATTTTAAAAGAAAACCTCTCATAGATCTGAATAACCTTAACCTTGAAGCAATAGTAGGAATCAATCAACGCGTTTCGGAATTAATTAACATATTTATCTGTGATTAATAACTAGTTTTAAAGGCAATGATGATACTTATCAAAATTTTGTGTTAGACTGTTTTGTATTTTTTATTACATCCTATATTACAAATATCATTTTTATTCAGAAAATTTCATACCTAAATTTTTGACAAGAAAAATTAAATTTCGTTAATCTTCTATGCAAGAAAAACTGACGTAAGACTATAATTCATAATCGGTATTTCCTCATGAAATCGTAGAATATGATCATAACCATTTTTAAATAGTAATGGTATGAATAATACTACTATCAGCAAGAAAAAGAATAATGATTATGTTTATGAAATGCGACCGGAGTATTACTACGGACCATTTTTCTCTACAGATGATTCCGGATCCGAAACCTGTCTCTTACGTCATTTTGTCTTGATTATTAACGGTGTCTTATACAGATTTCTGTAAAAGGTATTAGTTTTAATCCTTTAATGTCGGCAAAGCGCGACAAATATGTAGAAAGTTGATTTCTTTATTTAGCAATTTTAAATCAACGAAATATTGATAAAGCTAAGTCTTAATGGTCCAAAATTTTTGATTTCTTCATTTTCAGTAAAATATGTAATTTTAAGGGCGAATGGTATTCTATCAGGTCATAAATTGTGGTCTTCCAATGTTATTCTGTCCGCCTTCTCATTTTTTAACTGTAGAAGATATTTCGCTGGAATGTTTGGAAATGAGAGAAAATATATCTGCGCACGTCGCACAGTGGGACAGAAAAAGTACCCGTGAACAAATCAATTCTTAGCCTACACTATTTATCCGATTTAAACGTTTTTTTTTAAATAAAAGCTTTTTAAATTTCGAACCGATTTGTATGATTATATATATTTTTAATTTGTAATTCAACAACAAACTTGAATCTTTTTTAACTTTTCCCAAGTTCCATTTCTTTTAGGGCATTCAGATTGATCAAAAAAGATCTTAAAACAGTAATACAACCATATGGGAATGATTTCTAGTTGTTCAGGATGATTAAAAAAATGTTATTGCGTTATAAACAAATTAATTAAGTAAAAATATTTTTGAAATTGGCAATTTATAGCTTATTGAAATAAATACATTTTGTAAAAAAATGTGAGAAAAATTAATTTTCTATTACCATCAATTCAAAATAGATGCGTTTTGGTAATTGTATACACAATTTTTATGACCAAATTCTTAGTTTGTCAACTTTTCAATGAATAGGCTTAATTTTTGTTTGCGAAATCAAATAAGGATTCTTTAGAATGACTCTTTGTTATGATACTTTGCAAATTGACATCAAATCACTGCCTTTAAATATTACAAAAGTTTATTGGATTGAAAAAACATCAAAATTGGCAATCAACAAAATATGTACACAAAATGCATTTTT
>JAUELO010386553.1:0-14446 GCA_032357855.1 Amphibolips quercusostensackenii | reverse complement strand
ATTTTTTTTATATTTAAATATCAATAATATCCCGTGAATTTCATATAATTTCCTCTTTTTTTGAATTTCAGATATATTTTTTAGGGACTGTAATTAAAACATTCATTTATAGCCTTATCTGTTATACAACATTTATCTCTAGCTTCAACGCTTATTGGAATATTTACCTTGAACCCCACACGTAAATTGTTACATTTTGCAGAAGATTATAAAAGTTATATTGTTACATTATTACAAAGAAATTTTTGCAAAAAAATGTTTAACGATTATCAAAACTATTATTCGCTAATTTTTTTATGAAATTTGTTCACAGGAGTTAAATTAATAATTAAGCAAATTATTTGTATTCTCTTAGTCGTCATGCATGGATTTATGACTATACGGGTAATCGACAAATAGTTGACCACTTTATGTCCCAGTCGTATTCCTTTTTTCCTGGAATAAAATATTTTTTTTTTAATAATCCGAATTGAGTACATATAATAAAAGTAATGAAAAATGTAATTTTTTCTTTCTTGTTGCAGAATTGAGTTTCGAGTCTTCATCCAATAAAAAACCCTTTGATCTGAATTGTTCTCCGGAAAGATCTCCTTCTCCTGTGAGGTACAGGTCCAGGTCTCCTTTAGAGTTTTCTAATTTGGGATTTTCCTCCGACAGGCAAAATTCTCCTGATAGGTCTCTTTGTCCTACGAGGTTGAGGTCTGATGAGACCATACCCAGCTGTACAGACAGGCCTATTCTACCTACGAGGTCGAGATCCAGGTCTGCTTCTGCCAGGCAGCCTCCTTCTAGCAGGTTGATAGTTCCACCTACTAGACTTCCTTCTACTCACGGAAGTGAATATGGTCTTGAAGAAATTGAAAACATACGTCTCATCCCCCGTTCAAATCAGCAGCAAATGTATGAATTTCGAAGATACACTTTCCCTAACAATACACGATTGAAAATAAAAAGAAACAATACATCCTTTGGGCCTGTGACGACACAAGAGCAAATTGTTGTATCAACATCCAATGGTGACGTCTTTGCAATATTAGAGACTACTTATATTCTTGCTGGAATGTATATTTATAATAAAGAACATAACAAACATTATAAACGGACAAAAATAAATATGGCAACCGGCGTTATCACCTTATTGAATTTAGAAGAAATCAAGGAAATTCCAGTTGGTGCTCAACGACCGATCAATCTAAATTTTCGAATAAAACGGTTAAACTGCTTCTAAACAGCAATTATTTGCAACAATAATTAATTTTTTTTATATTTGAAACTTTAATATAATATTGCTTCTAGTCTAAGGTCGAATGGAAATGTTACAAGCAGCTTGTAGTTAGAGAGAATAATAAAAAGTCAATGTATTTTAGTTTTCAAGGTTACAATTTTTCGTCAATTCCCCAGGCAGTCTTTTCCAGAAAAAAATAAATAACAGATGCTGCGTATTCATGTGCGAAGATGTTTTATGTAAAAATCACTACATTTTTATAATAACACACCTGTATTAATTTTACAACAGATAGACCACCCTAAAATTCATAGAAAATAATACCACAGGGTTTAACTGAATTATTTTGTAACAAAAACACAGAATTTTCATGACCTCTAATAATCTGCAACTTTATGCATTTATTTATAGTTAGTTTAATTCGGCAGGGCTGGCATAAGAAAATTTACGTAAAAAGGTGCAAAAAGTGACTAATTCTGGCTAAAAAGTGATTCGTATAGTAACACTTGCCTGATTTTATATGAAATTAGGTAGTCTGACCCTTTTGTTATCACGAAATAGTCTGGTGCTAAAACATATTTTTTTTCTGAGGCAAAGTATGAAGAAAAAAGAATATGAACGAAAATTTTTAATGTTGAGTGAAATTGATATAATTTAATTTTTCTTAGAGCTAATTCAGAACAATCTACAGCAGGCTGGTTAGCTTCCAATCTTTCTTCTATGAATAAATTTTAAATGTTGAAAAATTTTCAGAAATCTTTTCTATTAGCTTAAGAACTTGTGCGAATTTTGTTACACATATGGTTATCGCTAGGAAACACTGTCGAAAATTATGAATTTAAAAAAAAATTTTTTGCTATACTTAAAATTTTTCGAAAGCGTTTACAATACATGTTTTTCTATATTCAGCTGAAAAAATGTTCTGCACATATTTATGAATTATTTCATGATATTTTGTAACTAGATATTATTACAGCGAAAATACAACTGTTCATTAAGGAAAAAATTGTTTTAGTGAAAAAAACTTTACTAAGGTCTGCGAATGTGTAACAATATTTGATATTCATCAAGTGAACTGAGTGAACATTTATTGTTTAAAATTTTATTATTCAGAGTAAAAAAAATTAGTAAGATTTGTTCATGAAACAAGTTTTTTATAATAAAGGTGGTGAATAACAAATTAATTTGTTGATAATTATCTGGCACATATGATATTTTATGTGCAGATGAGATCACAGGTTTTTTTTCGACTTTTAGAGCCCTCGGTTTAATGTAAAATTCAATCGTAAGTGAGGATTGGTATTATTGTTGTTGCAAAAATTATTTAAAGAAAGCATAAACAAACCTTTTTGTAAAAACAGAAAAGAATTAACTAAAATATTTTACATTGTTTCATGATGTTTAATGTCAAATGTGAGTAACCTAAACCAAATTTGTTTATAAGGCAGCATCAAATGATCAATCAATTCTGATGGAATTGTAAAAATTGTGCGAATAATGACTTGAATTCTTGAAATTACGTTAAAAAAGGTTCGCAAGTAGTTTTAAGAAATGAATGTGCATAATAGGGTAACAAGTGCTGCATTTTGCCAATTGCCGAAATAAATTTTTAGAATTAAATAGATTTATTAAAAAAATAATGCTTTTAAGCGATCACTCAACAAGATCTAATCTTGCATAAAGACCAGCAATGGGATCTCGAATCTCAGCTGTAACAGCCAACATTTTTATGGAACATCTAGAAACTAAAATCTTCAAGCACTCTAAGCTGAAACAAGAATCTAGGTACCGTTTTGTTAACGACACTTTTGTCGTCTGAAGATATGGTGTAGATAAACTGTACAAATTTTTTGATTTTATCAATCGATTACATCCTAATATTCAGTTCACCATGACAATTACACAGAACGGAAAATTGCCTTTCTTGAACGTACTTTTTTACGAAAGATCTGATAGCACATTGGGACATTAAGTTTACAGAAAACCCACCCATACAAACAAATACCTACATGCCTCCTTCTTCCACCATCAATTTAAAAATCATTTAGTATTCAACTCTCTTGCATACAGAACAGTCTCCATAAGAGATCAAGATAAGTTACAAAAGCTTATAACAAAGAGATAAACGAATCCTTATACAGAACGATCACAAAAACAATTAAATTGTTGATGCAATACAAAATACACTCAAAATAACAAGTTAGCACAACCTTTTTGAGAAGGAGGAAAAAAACGACCACCATTCTACCCTACATTCAAGGTATCACGGAACAAATAGGAAAACAATCTCAACAAAACACAACACTTACACCATATTTAAAGCACCTGCAAAAACAGGTTAAAATCTAGAAGCTCTAAAGATAAGTAGAAACTTTTCAGTGATTTGGTAGTGTATAAAACCCTTTAATATTGTGGCACAGTATGTATTGGAGACACTGGGAGAGCGGTAAGCTAACGTGTGAAGAAACATTAGAGTAAATTCAGGCTGACAGTATTAAGTTATCAGCAGTAGCTGCGCATCACATTGGAACAGGACATAATGTTTTATTTAACAAAACAAGCGTCAACGCAAAAACATACAACAATTTATCAAGAAAATATAGAGGAGCAATTGCATTTTTGAAGAACTCAAATAACATCAATAAGGACAATGAAAGCAATAAAAATTTAATTTGTCTTTCCGTCCTTCCGGGTTTTTTGAAAATTACTTGATTAGCCAATTAGGTTTAACCAGCCCTTAGAGTGGGGCGCTTTGGCCAATCGCATGCATTGTAGAGAGTATATGTAAGTATAGTTTAATGTTGGCCCTAAAGAAGTAAGTTGCAATGTTCATAAAACTTTGGTAAGGGTCTTAGTTTTGCAGACGATTAAAACCCGAAACACCTTCTTTTAATTAAGGAGTTATTAATTTGTTACTTATTTGCGAATGTATATTTGATTTCACTGAAGTTACTTAACAATAGATATATTTACAGTAGCTAGTTAAAAAAAAAACTAGTTACATTACAATACTGTGAGTTTCGATAGGATAATAATTACTGTTTGCAGCTTACATCTGGTGTTATAAATTTGTGTTCGAACTTTTAGAACATTTCAGATATTACATTGCGTTAATCGTGTAGTGTATTTTGTTAAAAATTTGTTTTATATAGTACAAAATTATTCTTTCTGACACACTACAGACATATTGCACTTGTAGCTGCGAAGTTAACTTTTGTTGCGTTCATGCTTGTACACTAGAGTTATGTCACATATTTTGATGCGCAGTAGACTTGTGTGGTATTTTCGGCTGCGCATTAGTGTTACGTGACAGTTATTGCTACACAGTAAATTTGTAAATAAGTTTATGCCGCACAGCAATGTGCTATGTCAGTTAGAACTATACAGTCAAAGCACGTAACAGCTAACAGTGCGCTGTAGCATTAAATCGCATAATATAAAGCAGAGAAGAGTTATATAACATATAATTCTGCGTAGTAGATGTATCTTGTATTTATTTGTTAAAATTCTCTTGTTAAACTATTTCAAATAATAAATCATACGTGTCAAAAATACAATTACAAATGATTTATAAATCTTTTCTTACCTTTTTATGCTTCGCTCGCAAGTTTGAGCGCAACCAGGGCGCATGGCTGTTGTATCTTGTGCTTCGCGCTCAATAATATATTGATGTATGCCTAATGTATGTACCTTGCGCTGCGCGTTTTAATACTTTTTGCCTTGCGCTTTAAGCTTGGCTTTTTTTTGTGTTTGCACTTTGTGCTCGGCTAGGTAAAAAGAAGAAGCTTTCGTGCAAATATTATATAATTGCAAAAACCTATACCTATCCCTGTGGACTAAATAATAATAATTTATTGCATATTTTTAGGCACGCTAAATTTCTGCGTCAATACAATAATCTCTGCTCTAATTATAACTTTTTTGAGATGATTTGCGTTTTTTAAAACTTTTTTTAAAGTCCAAAGTAGCACTTCTAATTTTGAAAGCATAAGTTTAGGTTTAACTTACTGAAAATTCTACGAAATAAGCTACAATAAGATTTAATTGAAGAAAATTTTTTGTCTTAATTATGTCTTGAAATATAATTAGAATTATATATAATATACTGTCTTTGTGCGCTTCGCGGGCTTATGCTCGCTTTGTGAGCATTTTTACTCTTACATGATTTTTTTTAAAATACTTAAGTTCCAAATGGAAAAAAGAACTAATTAACTCAAAATGTTATCGAACTTGAGAAATACTTTCTCATCCAGACACTCGTGCTTTGCGCTCGATATTTAATTTCAAATAGTTTAAATTTTGCGGTCCACGTTTGGTTCTATGCACCGCATGATAGAAAACAAAAAATTTAAAGCGCGCGATTTGGTCCTTGCGCTTTTGCTCTTCAAAATACATTAATCGCGCGCTTTGCATTCCGTATCATATATTATGCATACACAAATCACTTAAATTGTATTTGATTTTAAATTTAATTTTCTCTGAAAGAGATTAAAACCTAATAAAATTTTTTAAATTGTCAAAAAAATATTTTAAATTTCAAAGAGATTAAAAAAAATAAAGGAATTCTTAACCCAACATGGAATAATTAAATGTTTAGTTGGAGAAATTAATTTTCACTAAATAAATTAAAACGAAATAGTCAAGTTAAAGAAAAAAACGATTCAAAGAAAAAATGAGACAAAAACCAAAAAGATTGATTATCTAAAAAGTAGTTTCACTTTACACTAAGTAGTTGAAGTTCAAATAAAAAAAGGTGAATTCTAAAATAAAACATAATAGTAGATATTTAAACCAAAACATATTTTAACTGAATTCTGAAAACAGCTAAATTTCCCTGAAAAAGACGAATTTCCAACAAAATAGTTCAATCCTGAACCAAAGATAAAAAACTACGAGTCCCATAAAAAAGTGATCGATTACAGATTTGTGGATCTTTTTTAAACGGACACTGTTTGTTAATTCACTTTTTTCATACTCTACGCAGTTTTTTCATAAATTTAATTTTCACATTGGTATTAATATCTTTTACGATTAGAACAAAAACTACGCATCCTGTTAATAAATAATAATGAAAAAATTGGTAGCTCTTTTTTGGGTAAACAAATTTTGTCTATTTTTTTTATCTTGTGTCGTTTGTCTAAAAATTTAATATTTATCTTTAAATAAAGTTTTTTAACAAACAAAGCAAAAACTACGCATATCTTTAAAATGTGATTAACAAATTTGTAGATCATTTTAGATACACGATCTTTGCGAATTTATCTTTTTTCGTTTCATGTATAGTTTAGCCGGAACATAAAATTTTTGCTTTTTCATTATTTTTTGTGACGTAAAAATTTAAATTTTGAATTAAAAAAAAATTCGACAAGTTGTTATGACAATCTTGTAGAGTGTTCAAAATTTTGAGTATTTTTAAACATTTTTTTACATCGTGCGTGTACATAGAATTTTTTGATATTAATTAAAAACCGTCTCCGAAATTTTGAAAATGCTCTTACTTTTTTAATTCTTATACAAATGTTTATAAAAATGCTTCGCTGTGTTTTGCAATCATTAAGAATGTTAATATCTTTAAAAATAAAACCTATATCATTATTGATTGTGAAAAAAAAAACAAGCCAGTAGTCACTAAAAAAAAATGCGCTGCGTACTAAAATTATTTCATATTTTTTTGTAACTATGGCTCACCACTTTGATCAGCTAAGGGAAAATATGTGTTGATCTGGGGGCAGTAAAGGGGTCTTTGAAAAAAAAATTTAATTTTTACTGAATCGTCTTATCGGTTTGAAAAAAATCCATTTTGTTTATAAAAATTCGACAGGCGGTTTTCGAGGAAAACTTCTTTTTCTAATTTTTCTTTCCAACTTTCATAATATACAAAAAAAAAAGAAATTCAAAGGTCAAAATACTTTGCAGTTTGTTGCTTCTCACAATAAAAATTGGACATAAATTTAATATATTACCTTCAACATTTTTGGTTGACAGATAATCTATATAGATTAAAAATTAAACTTTTTGTTTAAAAATTCTACTGTTTGATTAAAAATGTACTTTTTTGTTAATAATGCATAACTGATCTCTGTTGGTTTAAAGATTCAAATATCTGTTGGAAAATTGAATTTTTTTAAAATTTGTTATATTCGTTAGCAAATTAATCGTCTTTCTTAAAAAGTCAACTATTCGAGCACAAATATGTTTCTCGCAAAATTCAACATTTTGAATGATTTTTTTTCTTTACTGACAGAAAATCCTTTCTTAGTTGAAAATTAAGGCGTATTAAATATTCTTTTCTTCACATTCTCATTAGAGAAGGTATTAGATGTGTGTAAAATTTGACCCCCCCCCCTTTCTTGCTTTTGTAAAATGTCAACGTTTTGAGGCCCCCTAAACCTGAACAACCTTAAAGAAATTCATTTCAATAAATTAGACTTTGGTACACTCTTTAAGTATCCGAAACTAAAGGTCGAATTCGTTAAACAGACATTTTGAATGAAAATTCATAAAGTGAACACATTTTAACAATTTTTAAGAGCACTTTTTTCACGACTTAAACCTTCTGTGCTGTTATAATTAGTACTCGAAAAGACGGACAATTTATTTTTACGACATTTTTGATTAAAAAAAATTACTAGTATTACAGTATTTTCATAATCCACAAAATAACGAAAACGAAAATTTTAAGCCAAACAACGCATGATATGAAAAGAGTCAGAAAAAAATGTTGAATTTTGAACATCCCATTAAATTATTATAAAAACTTTTTTGATATTTCTGAAAAACAAAAAAATTCTAATTTACATTGCAATAAAAACAATAAAAAATTCCATTTAGCGGTCATACTATGCAAAATACGAGAAAAGTTAATTCGATCAAAATTATGCACCCCAAAAGATCTACAAATTTGTTTTTATTTACTTTTTAAACGACGCATATTTTTTGTTTTATTTGTAGAAAAAAGCATTAAAAATAGAAAAATTAAATTTTTAGGCAAACAACGCAAGCTACAAAAAAAATTAGGAAAAAAAATTTGTTCATGTTAAAAAGAGCTACAAATTCGTTACTAATTATTTTTTTGGTAGTATGCGTACTTTTTCTTAATCGTGAATAAAACATAAACTGGGTAAAAATTAAATTTTTGGAAAAACGACGCAGGGCACAAAAAAAATAAATCACTTAAAAGTGGGTGTGCTTTTTTCAGTTGAGGAATAACTATTTTATCAAAAATTCGTCTTTTTGGTTAAAATTCAAATGCTATTTAATTATTATTAACATTTTTTTTAGTTGAAATATTAACTATTTTATTTTATTTGACAATTCATTTTTTTGTTGGAACTTTAACTACTTAGTAGACAGTGAAACTACTTTGTTGCAACTGAATTTTTTTGGTTAATGATTTATCGTTTTTTTTTTAAATCCTCTTTTTCAAATTTTACTACTTCGTTTACATTTTTTTGGCGAAAATTAATTTTTGATCTAAAAATGTAATTATTCCATGTTTGGTTGAAAATTCATTTTTTTCATTTTCATCCTATAATGAGAAGGTATTAGATATGTGTGAAATTTGACCGCCCTAGTTTTTGTCAAATTTCCACGTCTTGCGACATCATGAACCGAAAAACAGGTTTTCACGAATGTGTCTGTCTGTATGTCTGTCTGTCTGTATGTAAGTCTGAATTACTTAAAGTTAATTTTATATGACTATTTAGTTGAAAATGTGAATGTTTAGTTAAAAGTATACCTTTTTTTTTAAGAAAGTATATATTTGGGTAAAAAACCACGTGACTCACTTATTCTGATGAGGCACAAAATTTAAAAAAATAAATATTTTCGAACAACTTTTAGTATATCTCACTCTTCAATACCAGGTGAAAGATATAAGTTTGGTTTGTGTAAAAAAAAAATGATTTCATAATCTTATTGACAACCCAAAAATTTTGTTCACAAACCCCCCCTTACGAGAATTTGATAAATGAAATACAAATATCTCACAAGGACAAGCTCGAGGTATAGATAATTAATGTGATAAGAACTGTAGAATACATTATATACCGTAATTATTCGTCGGAATAATCATTGGTTACTCTGTTAACTGGAGTTTTTATTAATATATAGTAATCAGTTTTTTCTCACATATAAAAAATGAGTATCCTCTCTACTCTGGTCCTATCATTAGCGGTTATCCTTAATTCCGTTGGTAAATATGAAAGTATATATGAAAGTGTAATGCAATCAGTGCAGTTATCTCAATCATGTTAAATATAGAACAAAAAATTGTTAGAGGCTAAGGTTGTGAGAAATGTATTTCATTGTACTTGACTCTATAATGCATCTATATTTTTACAATCGCTTTTTGAGTTTTTATAGATAACAAATTGTTAACCTTAATCCGGAATCTATACAAAATTTAATCTGGATAATGTCATAAGTATTGCTTTTTTTAATTTAATTTGAATTTGTCTAAAATGACTTCCAACTGATTTTTTTTTTCATTTCGGGGAAACAGAATGTGTGTTTTAAGACATGGAATTCGAATATGTCTCAACCGATACGAAATATGGCCTAATTGAAATACTTGGTCATTGTGCAGCAGTTTAAAAAAACTTTATTTTATTTAAATATTGATAACCTTCTAGAAATTTTATTAAATACTCTGTGGTTCTTAATTCTAAATATATTTTTCAGGGAATACTTTTGAAACACTCATCTTAAGTCTTATCTGTTATACAACATTTGTCACAAGCTTCATCTCATAATCAAATATTCACATTACACGTTACACATGTATGGTAATATTTTATCGAAGATTATAAAAGTTGCATCATTTCAAATAGTGTATGTATCAATTCAAGCAATAAATTTTTCTAAATCATCTTAGGTAGGTGCTTTATTGAAGCCTGCTGCAGCATATTTTCAGGTTTTAATACAAATTTGTTTGGTAATTGTAAATGAAAAAGCATTGATTAGATATATACCAAATCTGTTGAATGAACTTGTTCTATGCTTTAGGACAAAACATGTGCCAAAGAAGTATTGGTGAGTGTAGCGAAAAAGGACTTTTTTGCGAAAAAGTATTGGATTTTCAATATTTATTAAAAAAAAATACTAAATCCAATACTTACCAATATTTTTTTTATAAGGGACTTACATACAGACAGACATGCAAACAAACAAAGGCCATCACTAACACTTTTTTTTGGGCTCAAGAGTCTTAAAACACGGACATCCGTTAAAGAACTAAGCTGTGAAATTTTAGACGATTCTGATACCTTTTCAATCATAAGTAATAAGAAGTCCTCACGCACTTTCGAAAAATGTAATACTTTCTTTCTTGTTGCAGAATTAAGTTGCGAGTCTTCACCAAGTAGAAAACCTATTGACCTGAATCGTTCTCCTGAAAGTTCTTCCTCTCCTGTGAGGTCTAGATCCAGGTCTCCGTCAGGGTGTTCTGACTTGGGGATTTCCTCTGCTAGGCGAAATTCTTCTGATAGGTCTCTTTCTCCTAGGAGGTTAAGGTCTGATTACGCCAGGAATTCTCCTCCTTGCAGAATAATAAATCCACCTACGATGCTTCCTTCGACCAACAAACGTGGATATAGTCTTGACGAAATTAAATTTATTCGGCTCACTTCGAAAAAGAATCCCAGCAGGGTATTCGAATTTCGAAAATACACTTTTCCTGGTGATACACGAATGAAATTGAGAATAGGAAATGTAAGTGTACCTCTGCCAACTGAAGAACAAATTGTTATATCGACTTCCAATGGTGACGTCTTTGCAATATTGGAGACTATTTATACTCTAGCTGGAATGCATATTTTTGAAAATCATGTTAGGAGGCGAGTTAAAATAAACATAGCAAGTCGCAATATTACCATATTGACCCCAGAAGAAGTCAAGGAAATTCCAGTTGGAGCCACTCGCCTAATCACAGAATCTTTTCGAATAAGTCGGGTAACCCGCGCGTGAGCCTCAATCCTCCGCAATACAAGTTATTTTTTCTTTTAATATGAAACTTAAAAATAGCATTGTTTGTCAATCAAATTAGGATCACAATATTACAATTAGCTTGTAATTAGACTACAGAGAGACCGCCCTTATATAGTAGTAGATAGGGAATAATTTTACAGCATGAACTAAATTATTTTGTAACAATAAGGCAAAATTGTTATAAACTATATTTATTTACGACTTTGTGCATTTCTTCATAACTCATTCATAGCTACAGGGCTGGTGATTATATGTAAAATTGGTCAGCTGCACGCTAATAATGTGATAAAATTGTTTTAAACGAAAGCACATTGTCTACCTAATTTGATTTCCTCTGCTGCTGATGCAGGGCAATCTACACTAGCCCAGTTTATTCTACACCTTTCACTCTTATAAATTTTTAATAAAATGCATATTTTAAACTCTAAAACCATTTTTTTGTTCAAAATACATCTTTTCTTTGTTTTTTATATTTAAAAATTCAAATGTTTAAAAATTAAAAAAAAGGTTTTCTCATTACCTTAAATATTCTGTCAAATTTCTTATATGCACAGTTATTCATGGTAAAAACTAATAGAAATTCTGAATTAAAAAAAAATACATTTGTTTCAATGTACAATCGTCTGCGAATGTGCGAAATCATGTTTATTTTTGTATTACGCTAAAGAATTTTTTGCTTGACAGGATCATCTCACAGTAAAAACTCTGGGATAAAATTTCGTTGCGCCTAATTTTAAAATGGTGTTCCATCTCGCTCGAAGTTGGGGTACGAAAATATCGACCTATTGTTTTGCCGCGAAAGTGTGAAAATAATTGATAGCAGCTGACGCTTCGTACCCTAAGTCCAGGGAAAACGATACCTTATGTAAGTGGTACCATTCACACTACTAAGAGTAATTTTTGTTATAGGTAAATGGTACCCTGAAATTAGCCTTAGATTTACACTTTGTTTTTTCTGTGCTTCTTAAAAAATGTGTGTATTTCAACCAGGAAAAGAAATTATGCATATTCCGAACTATTTTAAGTATATTTTCAGATAGTCAAAGCTATGTCTGTCATTTTTTTCTAAAAATCTTAATTAACTGCGAAAATTAGCCAGCTTATCAATTAACATATTAAGTATTAAATTTTGATCTTGATTAATACAAAAAAAATATTTTTAAAATAATAATAAAATTTTAATTCGAATGTTCATTTGACTCAATTCGTGTCAAAGTCATTTTTGAAGCTCAGCAGTTGGCAGTGTAACCCCATGTCGAGGAAGTAAACATAACTTGCAATAAGCCTGCAACAAAATCATTACCTAAATTTTCGCGAGCCTTCCGATCCCAGCACAAGCTCTGCTGCTAACACTAGACAACACCAAACCATTTATGTCATATTTTACCTGGGTATGTTATGTGGAAATTAAGCTAAATTACCTTGGATATAAGTGCAAATAAGCAGTAATCATAATTTCACATCATGTTTCATGTCTCCAAAATAGTTTTCCTAAAATCATTAGGCGTGTTTTGAAGCTGAAATTAACACTTTTTGAGCACAACTCTCTATTGTATGTATTTAGCTTCGGCAAATACAATTTGCAGGACTTCATCTGTAGTATGTTTCTTTTTTAAAATCGCATTTACAGTCCGTTTAAAGGATCTAATCAGTCTTTCTTAACATCCTCCTTTATAAGGAGGCAGTTGAAGGATGAAGTGTTATTCGAATTTAAACCTCGTAATTTCTTCTTTCATTCGTTCGTGTTCGATGTCTTCTAAAGCTTTTAGAAGTTATTAATTGGCTGATTTAGATCGTATCGAAATGATACCTAAATCTACTGTCAATGATGGGGCTATCAATACGTGAATTGCACGATTTTTAAGGCAAGTAAAGAGCAACCTATATCATTTTTCGATTCTTTTACGTACTTCAACGTACATGTAATCAAAGTAATCCACTTTGGTTGCCGTATATGGTTTTTTTATGATCGTGAAATCGTTTTTCTGGTAGAAATCGCATTCGAGGCCGTGCGCGTTTTAAATTCCTTTCTTTTGCAAACCACGCAATCTAAGCAAATATTTTTTGCGCAACTACGCACTTTTGTTATCCAGAACGATTTTTTTAGCTCGTCGGTTACTGTATCAGTTCCTTGATGTCTGTTTTCCTTGTGATAATGTCTTATTATCGCTTTAGCATAGAGATGCTTTTCAACTATAAAAATTGGCCTTTTTCTTGCATTTCCAGATAATCTGCAGGTTCAAGTCTTTCTGATATCTTGAGTACTCCAAGTTCCTCATTGACATATAGGTTAAGACTATTTAGTTTCCCGTTCTACTTTACTTTTTTCCCTAATTCTCTTTCTTTAATGTTCTTAGAGTCCTGTGGGAAAAATTGTTTTTGATTTCCACCATTTTTGCTTAGTCTATTCCAATTCAATAACTTGTAATGAAGCAAATTTTGGAAATTTCTTAGGTAGTCTTGCGCTATAAATAAATCTCTTCACTTACGCTGTAATAAGTAAAATCCTTTTCCACGGATAATAGGATTTAATTTTCGCAGGAGAATCATCGACGTGTTTAGTTGTTACAACATTAATTATTTCTTCGTTGCTGTCCTTTCTTGACGTTAAAATTTTAGGTCATTGTGCTTCTAGTAACCTCAAGAATCTCGGACCTATGAACTACCTTTTATTTCTGTCAAAATTATTGATTAGAACATCTCTTGTGCAGTCGTCAGCCACAATTTTATCCATTGGAATCCCGTGCGACTCTTTGAGGTTTGACAACTCTAAAATCTTACCAATTTAAAACGCTACAAGCCATGGGAGTTTATTTTTAGTTTGCATCTATTGGAGAACTGTCCTATTGTCGGATAAGTAAGGACCCCTATCATCTCACATGAGGCAACTCTCTTTGCGACAAGTTACAACTGCGGCATCTCTATCTATCGGCTTCTCCCGTGGTCGAACTCCCTACCCTTTTCCAACGATCGTGGGGGGTGGGAGGGCACCCCTGTGACTAGCTACAGAAATATTACTGGTCGAATTCCTTTTCACTAGTGAGAGATGCAACAGGTGAGAGATGCCGCAGGTGTGACATGCTGCAAGTGTGACTTGCCGCAGAGAGACTTGCCGCATGTGACATAATAGGGACCCGATAAGAAATGTCTTGAGATAAATGTTAACTCAAGAGATTCTCCTGTTACTTTTGCGAGTCTGCCACACAAAAATGCTGCTAACAATTCCAGTTTTGG
>JAUELO010386166.1:0-14451 GCA_032357855.1 Amphibolips quercusostensackenii | reverse complement strand
CGATTGAAAATTTCTCAAATTATACAAATGTCTTAAATTTTTAAAATTTCTTAAGTTATAGAAATTTCTCAAATTTCAACAATGTCTAAAATTTCTAAAAAAAATCTGAAACTTTAAAATTTCCAAATATTGAAAAATGTTTGAAATTATTAAAATTTTTTTAATATTCAAAATGTACGGAATAATCAAAAATTATTAAAGGTTTAGAATTTAAAAATCTTTAAAATTTTTTAATAGTTTTAATTTTTTTAATTTTCAAAGTTTTTAAACCTTATTAAAAATTTAACATTTTCATGTTTCTCAAATTTCTGTAAAACTCTCAAATTTTTAAAAGTTCTAATGTTTTGAAAAAATTTCATTGCTCATATTTACAATTGATTTTATAAATCTTAGAACTTTCATAAATTAATGTGTTAAATTTCATTTTTTATTTCATACTTTCATTCACAATCACTTTTATATTTGCTTCTGCATATACACACTGAATTAAATAATAATAATAATAATAATAATATAAAATTTGTAATAAAAACTAGTTCCACGGTGTCGCGATTATGTGAAAAATTTCTTATTTTGATAATAACAAACAATTTCTGATTATAAAATATTTTTGAGTACTAGATATTTTCGATTTTTAAAAAATGTGGTGTTCTCGGACTACCGAAATTTAATATCATAAGAGCTTTTAAGAATTTCAGAGTTAGAAAAGAATTTTAGAAATCATGAAAATTTGAGAAATTTTAAAAAATTGAAAAATTTCTTTAATTTGTGACATTTTTAACATTTGAAAAATTTAAAAATTTTAGAAATTTCAGAAATGTTAAAAATTTCGATAACTTAAACAAATCTAAACAATTTCAGACATTGTAAACATTTTAGAAATCTAAAAACAAAATTTTAATTTGAAAACTATAGATTTTAGACTCGATGATTAGATTCGACGATTTGCAATGCACTAAAATGGATTTGCCCAGAAAAAAGATGTATAATTGAAATCGGTTACTCGGAACATTTCAACTCTTTGGCATGTTTCTATAAACATACAGTAATTTTGTGGAAAACTATGTAAACTAAATTGTATACAACTGTTTTAAAATATGACAAAAGGGAATTATTCTGTAGTATTCCGCCTAATGAAAACCTGCATAGTAATTGGAACATGTTTTTCTTCAAAATTCGTGTCAAGTCAGCTGCTAATAGCTGCAAATAAATAAGTATTGGATGTCATTGTATGTGGCACACAGTGGTCTAAAAATCTAAAAAGCTGGCCATAATATGAAGGTGTTATCGGAATTGCATTATTTTTAGTATAGTTACGTTTTTGAGGTCACTGATTACGATACTTTATTCAGATTTTTAATACTTAAAATGTCGGATACAATATGGCGGACAAATATTGGAAAATTCATGTGATCGATTGAAAAATATGAAAGATGTTTTCAACAGGCTTTTGATAACATCAGAACCAAAAATCACTAGTTTACGTAAGCTTTCTTGAAGAAAAATAAAGTCCTTTCATCGAGAAGCGTCATAATTGCTTGGTGAAATCGAAGCTCCAATTTCCGACTTGAGTCGCGAGATTGATGACTAATGAAAGCGACGTTAAAAGTTTTGACTCGGATTTGTCGAATAGTGAATAAAAATTATATTATAGTATGTATCTAGTGTATTATGTATTCTGTCAGTAATTTTCATGTAGTCAATCATTTAAATAGACCTCCATATCTGTTCGCCATATTGGATCCGCCATTTTGAATTTCAAAATTCTGATTTAATTATCATGATCATCTACTTAGAAAACGTAGGGGTACCACGAATTATTAAATTCTGATAAAACCTTTGTATCAAGTATATGATAGTAAATAATTTGCGTTCTGTGTGATTTAAAATGACTGGACGTTGTTTCAATTTTTTTGATCCATTTATTTTTTCACGAAATAGACATTTTAATTCCAAGTAAATTGTTCACCACTGTCAGTTTAAAAATAATTTAAGCTCTTATCTCCCTGCTAATAAATAAAACATTATTTTTTGGTATTCTCAAATGCTAATATAATTTCTTGTAATCGTATAGACACATTATCAACAAACGAGAATAATTTTCTACGAAATACGTATACAGGAAAAAGAATATGGTTGGCTAAGCCGCACCTGTATTTGCCTCAACCATAGTATATTTAAAAAAACGGAATATCTACATCTATGGTTGCTGCATCCATAGCGGCTGGTTGCGTTACCATAATTGCGGAAGCAAAGGAATATGGTTGTCCTGACCGTAGCAGTGAATGAGATGTCCAATCTGAGGTGGTCTTAAAATCCGTATCAATAGTTGATGCAACCATGTTGTATCGATCCAATCAGATGAATGCGGCGACATAGTGATTACGGTCTACACAACCACTGCGCATTGCTGTCTGAATTATAAGTAATATTTTAGGGTAATATTAATAAAAAGTAAAACATGAACTTAAAATCACATAATATGTTTTATTAAAATAGTTATATACATAAATAATTTAATGAAAATTAATGTTAAAGTCTAAAATCTAAAAGTGGCGGTAACTTGAAACAAGTCTAACCTAAAAAAATAAAACTTATCCTCAAAATCGCTTATATAATATGCATAACTAATTTTTTTTGCAGATTATAGCACACTGCACCTGTTTCTGAGAAATTGCGGCAGCCATAGTGGCAGTGGAAACGAAAATGACGCTGTGCGTGGGATGCATATAAATCACACCCGAATATATGGTTGGGCCCGCAATAATTGCTGCATTAAATACAAGAGCCATTTATATTGGACAGGGTAGCCTCGCTCTACGGTTTGTGCAACCATACCTCCTTAATCATTGTCCTATGGTCCACATAACCATTTAACTTAGCTCCTGCATCCGCAACTTTAGTTGTATTAGCTATTACTGTGGGTGACTCAGAAAAAGTATGTCTTGCAATATTTAAATACATGTAGCAATCATAACTTCCCCGCCTGTGATTATAAATGTATTATATTATTTAGATATTAATATAGATATTGTAAATATTCAAGCATTTGTGCAATATAAGTTTTATAACAAAATTATGACCTTAATTTTTGTGATCATTATGCATAAATAATCAAACCTCGATGGTGAAAGGCTTAGAGCAGCATTTGCAAATAAAAAGTTAATTTTTAAATTGTCAAATTTTGAAGCTAATATTTGCTTTAAAAAAAAAAAATTAACTACATACATAAACTCTCTACCATATAGTTAAATTTTCAAATCATACAAAATACATTTTCAAACGAAAAAAGAAAAGTTAAATTCTAAGATGAAATATTAATTTTTTACCCCCTTCCCCAAAAAATCAATTTTTTAAAGAAAAAGTTAAGTTTTAATCAAGCAAGTAAATCCTTAAAAAAATGAATTTGTAACCAAAAAAGATCAAATTAAAACTCAGGTAAATTAAAAAAAAGGTCAATTTTTATCACAGCAATGTTCGTTTTTTAACAGAAAGATAAATTATAAAAAAAATACATTAAGTACTTGAATTTTTAACAAAATAGTTGAGTTCTGAACCAAAAATATGAATTTCCAAAAAAAGGTTGATTTTCAAACAAGAAGACCAAAATGTGTATGTTTCTTTAGAACATTTAAAAAAATTTCTTAAATTCTTTGGAAAAATTTAAAGAATTATAAAGGTTTTTGAAAAACTAATAAGATTTTAGGGTATTTTGAAAGACTCCTAGGATTTTTCAATCGCCTGCAAAAATTTTAAGGTATGTAAAAAGATTTTAAAAAATTTGAAATATTTTAAGGTATTTCCAAAATTTCAACGAATTTTCAAGAGGTTAAAAAAATGTAAAAAGAAGTTTAATCATTTTAAATTAATTTCAGAAATTTTTAAAGTTTTTTATAAATATAAAAAATTTAATTTTTTTTAAAGATTCGCAGGAATTTGAAAGCGCCTGAAAATATTTTAAGACGCCTTAAAATATTTCTAAGTATTTGAAATATTTCAAGGTATTTTCAAAAATTGTTAGAAATTTTTAAGAGATTTAAAAAACTTTGAAATTTTTGGAAAGATTAAAAAAATCTTAAAGGCTTCTAAGGAATTTTGAACATTTGAAGGTGTTTTAAAAAATTCCCCGAAATTCCCTAGCGTCAAAAAATTTTAAATTATCGTAAAAGATTGAAAGGGACTTTAAAGATTTTAGAGTATCTTTAAAGATTCCAAGAAATTGACGAGAGATTAAATTTAGATAAAATTTTTTAAAATTAAAAGTGATGTACCTGTTTTTATGATTCAGCAGGAAAAATTCATAATATTATCAAAAATGACAATTTAAAAAAAAATAAAATTACGCATATGTCATAACCAAAAGACATACATAAAGCCAGCTGGGAAACCGACGAGGAAAAAATGTTATCAGAAAACAAACCTAAATGCTGTTGTTTGTCACTCTTTATCTGCTTCTGTTCTGTTTTTCATTTAAAAGAGGAAAAATAATTTTTACCTACCTGGATATATTTGTCACATTTTGTAAACTATATTTAGCAAATTCATGAAAAACAAAAAATGTAAAAAGATTTATTTTAAACAAAAAAACAATTTAAAAAAAAATTTAATTTTTAACCGAAAATTCGATTTTGCACCAAAATGCATAATTTTTTGATTGAATGATTATCTAAAATAGATCAATTGCCATTTGAAAAAGCCGAATTTTCAACTAAATATCATGTGCTTAACCAAGAAAAGATTAATAATTCACCGAACAGTCACATAAAAAAAAAAAAAAAAAAAATCTATTAAGAGAGAAGAAAAAGTTAAATTTTCAACCCGCAAACACAAATTTTCAACAATAAAGTTCATTATCAACCATGCAGTCAGAAAAGTAAAATTCTCACGCCAAAAAGACAAATATTTGAAAAAATATTTAAATTTTCAAAAAGATGATATTTCAATAAAATAATTTAATTTTGAATAAAATAATAACATTTTTTGTCGAAAATATAATAGTAGATTTAGCGATCATAAAGAATAAACTTTTTTCTAAAAAGTTGGATTCTCAACCAGACAGATGAAATATCTTTCAAAAGAGAAGAATTTTTAACTAAAATTATGAATCATCAGCAACAAAAAAATTAATTTTTAACAGGAAAGCACAACTTTCAACTAAAAAGTTAAATCCTTAAGTAAGTAAATCAATTATTAACCAATACGAATAATTTTCTACAAAGAAATACAAATTTTCAACAAACTATATAAATTTTCACCTAAATAGTTAAATTTTAAAATAAAAATGATAAACTTTCAGTTATAAAGGGAATTGTAAATTGTTGAGTAATGAAAACTTACCTTAAATTTATAAAAAAAAACGGATTTTTAAAAAAATATTCTAAATTGCGAAAAAAATAGCTCTAACTAAAATGATAAGTCTTATGCAAAAAAAAAAAATTTTAACAAAAGAATTAAATTTTCTGATAAGTAGCTTAATATTCAACCAAGAAAATTCATTTCTGGCCGAAAAGATTCATTTTTTATCGGAAAATACTAATTTTTAACAATGTAAATAACTTTTCACCTAAATAGTTGAATTTTCAACTAAAGAAAAAAAATTCCTCATTTTAGACTTGACATGCTTGTCTCTATTACCTTTCTTTCCATTTTTAAACCAAAATTTGTTTCCCCTGTTTTTAAAAAATTCAATCTTTACTATTTTAACTAAACAAAAATTTTGATTCGAAATTCGAAACAGAACAATGAAACTAAGAGAGATTAATAAATAAATCGAAAATTGTAACAAATAATAAATTTTTAAGCCAAAAAGATGATTATTTAAAAGGTTGTGAAAAATCCTCTGACTGAAAATATCTTGGACAGCTGTAAAACATAACCTTTTGTTTGAAAATATTTGAAAATATTTAAAATTTTCGACCTGATGT
This sequence comes from Amphibolips quercusostensackenii, assembly GCA_032357855.1. Lineage (NCBI taxonomy): Eukaryota > Metazoa > Arthropoda > Insecta > Hymenoptera > Cynipidae > Amphibolips > Amphibolips quercusostensackenii. Next base: position 8,527 of record JAUELO010386166.1, on the reverse strand, counting down.
AAAATTTTTTGCATGAACTTTAGATGAGAAAATTGAAATTTTAAAGAGCGAATCAGGTAAACTTTTTATTTGTTAATAAAAGTCGTCCGGGACAACCAAAATAATAATTTTTCCTAAAACTGTTAGAGTTTAGTTTAAATAAAAAAGTCACTTTTTCACAAAATTGTTTGAGTTTTGTGCAAACTAAGTTAATTTTTAGAACATAATAGAATATCCAAATACGTGAATTCTCAATAATTATTCTTTATGAATAGTTATTATTATTATTTTCTACTTATAAATAATTATTATTTAGGTACATAAGAGAAATCAATTTTCAACTAAAATTATTGATCTTTAACTAAAATAAATAAACTTCTAGTTACAAAATCAATTTTCAGTTAAAAAACAATAATTTTCCAAGAGAATAGTTAAATTTACAACTAAAAAGATGAAGTTTCAATTAAAAAAATAATAATTTTTAAAGTTAAAAAATAAATTTTCAAGAATCTTGTTAAATTTTCTACAAAAAAATTAATTTTCATTTAAAAGCGAAGAATTCTAAACAAAAATTTAAATTTTCAAGAAATAAACTCACTTTTTCACAAAATTGTTTAGGGTTTATGAAAATAAAAATTATTTTTAGACAAATAACTAAATTATTATACATAAACTCTCAACAATAAATTTTCCAAAATGCACTTGAATTCTTAACAAGAAAAGACTAATTTCCAACTAAGAATTAAATAGCAATAATTTTGTTAGAAAAAAATTAATTATTTACAAAAAAAGTATAAAAAATTCTAACGAAATAGTTCAATTTTTAATCAGGGAGACAGATTTTCAACTGAAATTACTAGTCTGCCATAAGAATATTTAAGTTTTTAGTTACAATATTAATTTTTAATAATGAAGAATGATTTTTCAAGAGGGTTGTATCATTTCCTACCAAAGAGATCATTTTTTAATTTAAACACTAATTTTTTTAACTTTGAAAATGAGTTTTTAACCAAATTTTTAAATTTTTTACAAAGAAATTAGTCTTTGATTTGAAGAAATAAATTATAGACGGAAATGTTTAATTTCAACCAAAAAAGTTACATTTTTACCAAACTAGTCAAGTTTTGTAAAAATTAGATCAATTTTTAGAATAATACTTAAAATTCCATTTAATTTAATAAATTTGAATTTGAATAGTTAAATTTTTGGACACAAAATCAATTTTTTGTTTAAAACAACGATTTATCAACAAAGTAGTTTAAGTTTCAGTCAAAGACATACATTTTTAATTAAAATAATAATTCTTGAACCTAAAAAATTACTTTTAAACAAAATTGTTAAATTTTTAACAGCAAAATTAATTTTCAATAAAGAAGATTAATTTTAAACAAAGATTTTAATAAAAATCTAAAAAAATTACTTTTTCAAAAAAATGTTTGAGTTTTGTACAAATTTCAATAGTTCTTAGGCAAGTTATTGAATTTTTAAACACATAAATTTTCAACAATGAATTTTCAAGCAAGTAGTTAAATTTTTAACAAAAAAATATACTTTTGCACCTAAAAATTCAACCGTTATAGATTTAATTTAAAAAAATAATTTTTTATAAATAAAATAAGTTTTCTACAAAATGAACTAATTTTTTATTGAAAAGACGAATTCAGTACTGAAATAATAATATCCATATGGAATGGTTGCATTTTTGAATTACAAAACAAATTTTTGATTAAGAACAATAATTTTCCAACTAAGATTATAAATTTTAAACCTTAAAAATGACATTTCAACAAAATTGTTAAATTTTCTACAAATAAATGAATTTATAATGAAACTAGCTGTGAATACGATCTAAAGTGTTTCCACTTCATTTGTATGGAATAAAAATTTACAAAAAATGCAAAATGACAAAATAATACAATTTTTTTTTTTAATACAATGACAACTCAGACAAATCAAATTTTGTGTTTGAAATAGTAATTTTTCGAGCTAGAAAAGGGAAGGAGTAAAATTCTGTCACACCCTATCCCTTTTGCAGCTTTATGTTTTTTTCAAAAAATACTCAGAATTATTTTATTTAAAATTGTATGGTCAAAAAATCTTTTCCATTCATGCATCAACTTTGATTTATGTTGATGAAAAAAGTTTTTTTGTTTGAAAAAGATGTTTTAAATAGTACAAATTAGCATATCTTCCTCACTCTTTAAAAAAGTATATTAATATTACAGGTCAATCGGTTTTCCTCAAATCGTCAAATCTTTTCTGTTCTTGCATTAATTTTGAATTATCCTAACGAAAAAAAGTTGTACTGTAAAAAGCATTTTTTTAAAATGTAAAACATTACCATGGTTTTCCTACTCTTCAATAAAATGTATCAATATTATAGGTGAATCAATTCGTTTTGAATCAACATATCGTTTCCATTATTACATCAACTTCAAATTATGAAAATGAGACCATTTTTACAATAAAAATCAATTTTTTATATAACATTAATGACCGCAAACTTTTTTGCTCTGCAATAAAATGTATTAAAATTGTAGGTCAATCGATTCGGCTCGAACCAAGGAATCTTTTTTATCTGTGCATCAATTTTGAATCATGTCAAAGAAAGAAGTTTTGCTACAAAGAACTTATTTTTGAATTTTATACATTACCATAGCTTCCTTACTCTTTAATGAAATGTATCACATTATAGGTCAATCGATTCGTTTCGAATAAAGACATATCTTCTATTTTCACATCAACTTTTAATTGTAAGAATGAAAAATTTTTCACCACTCAAATCGATTTTTAATGAAATATAAATAGCGATAACTTTGTTACTTTTTGATAAAATGTAATTATATTATGGGTCTTTCGATTTATCTCGAACCAAGGAATTTTTTATGTTGTTGCATCAATTCTAAATTATGTTCATAAACAAAGTTTCACTATAAAAACTGATTCCTAAAATATTATAAAGTGGCAGTTTCAAGATATTAGGGATGAAAATAAGCCCTCTGAATTTCATAAATTTATCTGCAACCGTTTTCAAGTTATCGTGTTCACAAAAAGTGTGACATCCACACACACACACACGCATCGGCAGACGCGTTCACACACATGCACACACATATATACATCTTTACACACAGACACACACACCCGAAGACTTTCTTAGAACATGGTATTAGACATTTTCAAAGTGAGGAATGTTTAATTAAATGAATAAAAATTTTGTTGAAAATGTTTGTTGAAACAAACTTATTAAAAATTACGGAAAGATAGAGCCAGACGATATAAATAATGACTTCACCTTTGCTTTCGGAAAATATTATTGTCGCGTCTTTTTGTTATCACGTAGTTGATGTTTATGCTAGACATGCCCCAGACATCAAATATGTCACCTTGAATAGAAGAAAGCAGATTGATAATTATTTTAGGTTCTTAACTTAGGAAATAAAGTTAATTTTTAAAGTTAATAGGTTTTAATCATATGTTTGTATGTTCGCACTTTAAAGTGCACATATAATTAAATAAATAAAAGTAACAAAGCATAACACTCCTATGCAAAATGGAAGTTAATTTCAGATTGCTTTTGAAATGTTTGTTTTGTTTCAACCGCAAATTTTATTTCTTTGACTGTATGATAATGAGAAAAAAAATTTAGTTGTTTTTTAAAGTTCCATTCCAAAATTCTTGCAGCCCAAATTTTAGCTGAAGATTCTAAAGAGATAGAAAGTGGAGAATACAATTGAAAAAGGAAGGGACAGAAAATATCATTTCTTATCCTGCAACACTTTTCTGTATATATCTTACTTCAGAAATTCTATTATTTTTCATTTTGTTTAATAATTATTTTAATTCTGATAATAATTATGCTTTGGAAAAATTGCACCGTGTGGCTTGAATTCAGCAACAACTTGAGTTCGAATGGAAGATTTATAAAATAATATTTTTTCAACAATTGTTATATTTTTCAAGCTTTTGAAAATCATAAATTTTTCTTTCAAAAAACGACTTTCAGTAGTCATAATACTTTCGGGTTCAGCCATGACATATTTACTGAGAAACTCTAACGGAATTAGAAAAGAGATACTACGTCTTATCAGCAATGAAAATATGTATACAAACTTTGAGTAAATATTTTGCAGTCTTGGTCTTCTAAAATGACTATGATTTTTTAAAGTTTTTTTAACAAATTTATTTCTCAAAAAATTAACATTATAGTTTAAAGTAGATTATCCAGCACCGTCAGTTCAAAAGGAATATGGGGTGTTTTCTCCCAGCGTAGCATCAAGTTATCCTTGTTGACATTCACCGTGTTTGGGTGCTGAAAACATAATTTTTCTTTAAGTTAATTTTCTATCAAAAAGTTAAATTTTTTAATGAATATTTTAATTTTTTAATAAATATTTTAATTTATTAAAAAATATTTTAATTTTTTAATAAATATTTTACTTTCTTAATAAATATTTCAAATTCCAACCAAATCGTTGATTTTTCTACCAAAATAGTTGAGCTTTTCATTATTATTATGAATTTTCAACCCGAAAGTTAAGTAGCAGCCAGATTGTTAAATATTTAACTCAAAAATATTAATATATAACTTAAAAATATTAATTTTTAACAGAAAAATTAATGTACAACCTAATAGTTAAAGTTTAAACTAACATGATGAATTTGCAAAAAAAATTGCAATAAAGTAGTTGAATTTCAATTCAAAAAGATTTATTTTCAATCAAATATTCAAACTTAATACTAAAATAGATTAATTCTCAACGACAAAGTCAATTTGCCACCAATTTGCGGTTTTCTAAGCGTTTTGTTAAAAATAATGATTAATTAGTACCTTGAGAATACCTAGTCAATCGTATACTAATTTTCAATAGTTCAAGCAACTTTAATTTGTTTAAAAATTATTTGTTGAGGTTTTTCGCGTAATGAATGCAACTTTTAGACTTGCTGAGTTTTCTTATCAATTATAACAATTAAATGATTGTACACTTATTCAAAAAATACAGGTTTATTTAAGTATATAATTGATCCAGAGAAAATTAGGAAAAACATTTTATTTTACTAAATCTCCCACAGTTTTCAATATTTTTAAGTACTACTTCTTTCTGAAAATCTTCGAAAGTGTTTCAACAAATTTAAATTTTTATACTACCTAATTTGGTTTAAATATTGCATTTTCCGTATTTTTAGATACATTGAAATATTTTTACGTACTACTTTATTTTCTAAGAATAATCTTGCAGGTTTAAACAAATTACAATTGTTAACAATATTTATTTCAGGTTACTCATTGCACGAACTTTTTTGTCGGTAGAAATAGCAAAATACTTTTTTTTTAAATTCTTCTACAGATTTAATTGGGTTGTTATTTGTTTATTTTTTAGGAACGCTCTCGATACATTTTTGAAACAATTTTAATTTACTTAAGCATTTAAGCATATTTTGAAAAAACTAAGTAGTACTTGAAACTATCACAATCTTCCGAAAAATTAATAAAAAAATAAAACAGTTCAAACAATGAGACGCGATATGAGACTCACTCGTTTCATCTATTTTGATTGCTCTCAGTTTCATGATAACAAATTTGAGACTAACACGTTTTTTCTGTTTAGGAAGATTGGCTTGTGCTTGACAGTTGTCGACTTTAACTTTAAATTTAATAAAAAAATGTGATTCCACTTAATAAATAATAGCTTACAAACAGCAATTTAAAATTGAATCTCTTTAATATTTGTTTTTAGTGATTTGCAGATTTAAGGGTTTCTTACGTAAAAAACGATTAGGGGAAACCGTAGTTTTTGGAGCGAACTCTATCTCGCCAATTAATAACGTAATTTGCGGCCAGCTCAAGAAAATAGATTTAAAATAATTATTGTTTGTAGTATTCAGAAATAATTTCTCTACTTACAGGCCGAAATGGAACTGGGTAAAGGAGGAGGCTCGTCACTTTCAATAGCAAGATATACACACCGACAAATTAGGAAAAAGACGATAATTTCAAGCATCATTTTATTTAAAAAATGACTGTGGCTCCTTATCTTCAGTAGCTGATTATATACCATTCAAAACTGTATACCTAACCCCACCAGGATGGATTTTTATAAAGGAAAAACAAGCTTTTTTTGCACATTTGTTTTCTTTTCTCGAGCGTTTTTCAGAGTTCGTGTTGTCGTGCTCCCACCACCTCGAGCTCTATCGTACCGAAGACTCTAAGAGTGGGGATTGACGAGTTGACAGATTTTCGCTCTGCTATTTCCGTGACCATCCCTGACTCCAGTCGCAGGTTTAAACTGACTACGCGGGGACAGAGTGGGGATAAGCGTAGCTCTGGCCTTAATCTAGAGCAATGCTGTAGCCAGAAAAAATTTTCGGGAGGGGATTATGTACCTTTTTCTAGAACAAAGTGTCAAAGCATTTTGATCACTTGGCCCCTGGCTACGGCTTTGTCCTGAAACACGTGAGGGAGTACAGAGCAAGATTTTTTTTTCTCATGCTCCAAGGTTAGTACTACAAGAACTAGTTACGCTCATCCCCACTCTGTTCCCACTAAAGCAGGTCAGGTCTACGACTGGCATACGATGTTTGACGATACACACACCTAAGAAGCAGCTGAAAAAATTAGGTAGGTTAAATTGACGAGTTCTTCAAAAATATAATAAGGTAGTACATTTTCAGGACAAATGGCAATTCTGCCCTACCTGCGAATTGCTCCCCCAGTACGCGACTTCCCCTCACTCACCCGAACTGCTTCCTTCGATCCTGGTCAGCAAGAGTCCTGTGTACCTAATAAGCAATAAAATGCAGAATATAATTTTTTTTCTTTAACACTTGGTAATTTACAAATGTAATATTGAAAATCCTAGAATTATCACAAATCTAACGATATGGCATTTGACATAAAGAGTTAAAAATCAAAGTGTAATGTTGAAGTGTATATAAAATTTTTCAGACAATTTTTTAGTATATTTTACACAAATCCGCTGCAATAGCTTTTATTCATTGGTAGAATATTTCACGTTCATAAGATTTCGAGGATTTTAAAACCTTTTAGAGGAAATTAAAAATAATGTCAAGAGACTTATAGAGACTTATAGAAATTTAAAAATATTTCTAAATATTTAGAGGAATAGATAGCAGTTTAGATAAATTTTAAAATATTTTAAAGATCTCAAAATATTTCGGAAAACTTTTAGAGATTTTAAAAAATTCGAGAAAATTAAAAAAAATTTTAAATATTGTAAAGCTTCATTAGAGATTTCAATAAGCTTTAAAAGAAGAGAAAACAATCAATTTTCAGCCAAAAATTAAATGGTTAAATTTTCATTTAAAAAAAAATCAATCTTTAACAAAAAAAAAGACTCTTCAACAAATAGTTACATTTATAACCAAAGAGATAAATCTTCAACTTTAAAAAATGTACTAGAAAAGGCAGGTTTTTTTCGTGATGTAGTAGATTTTTCAACCAAAGAAGATTGACATTTAACCAAAAACATAAACTTTCAATCAAATATAGGCTATAATTGAATTTGCAGTTAGTATCATTAATTTAAAATAAATTACAACAAAACAGTTAAATTTTCAACAACAAGATAAATCTTTCACCAAAGAAATTCATTTTAAATACAATTTTTCAACTTTTGAACAAATAGTTTAACTTTTAACCAAAAAAATTAGATTACGTTTACATTTTTATAAAAAAAGTTTTTTTACCTGTATATTTAATTTTTTTACCACAATAAATATATATTTTCAAGCAATAAGTTAATTTTCAACTGAAAAAGTCGACTCTTTATCAATATTATTGAATTTTAAACTAAAAAAATATACTTTCAACAAAATACATGTATTATTAATTAAAATGTTAAATTTCTAAACTAAAGTATAGAAAAAAATTTTTTAAAATAAAATTCAACAAAGTAATTTTGTTTTCAGCTGAGAAGAAAAATTTTCTATCGGAAAGATAAATTTCACTGGTCACCAAAATGTGACCTATGTGCTCATAGAATGAGATATGTCATTTTCAAAGTAGTTTTTTGTGCTAAATCCGAATCTGGCCTCCATTTTCATGCAGCACGTCAGGTTTTCAAGATTTTCTGGATAAAATTTTTCTTATTTTAATTACAAATCAGAAGATAGAATGTTTTAAGAAAATTTTCAATCAAAATCAATATATGATTTCGATGCATTTTTTAATGACCAATCCAACGGCGTGCTTGTTTCTGTACTTGGAGTAAACCATTGTACTGTATCTAGTATTTTATTGCACCACAATCTTCAATATCTGCAAATTTCACATTAATCACGAAGCTTATCATTTTCTTAGTGTGATCAGTATTCAATTCTTTGGATTCTTGAGCAGGTCTTAATTACGCAGGCTTCACACGGGTGGTGTACACGTGATACAAAGGATCAGTCAGGGGAAAGTGTACATAGCGCATGCGCTACTTCCCTTTACTATAGCACATGCGCAACATCCCTCTACTATGTCACATGCAACAGCTCTGAGCTCTCCTGCGTATCGTGCTCCGTGCTGTTTTCATTTCATGCTAGA
>JAUELO010385871.1:0-14452 GCA_032357855.1 Amphibolips quercusostensackenii | reverse complement strand
ATTTAACATTCTTTTAGTGTAAATATGTTTTTATAATAAGCAAACTAAATAAAAATTGAGGTTTATAGTCAGCTTATTACTTATGTTATAACTGTAGTATACAAATTAGTTTTTGAATTTCTGCCATACTAAATGTCACCCGGTCACACATAAGTTTTTAAAGATTTTTTTAATAAAAGAATTTTATTTTTCAATTCAAGTTGATTAAAGATGAACATCATCAAGAGCACTTCTAAAAATAAGATTTTCAACCGTAAAATATTTTCCATAAAGAAAATAAGTAAGGAAATTGTATAATTTATTAGACCGATAATGTTGTCAGTTTCACCCATTCACACACATTTTCGCATCGGATAAGATCACTTGCTAAGTGAAAATTTTATCTATCATAATAACTTTATTATTTGTTTTTTATTTTGCTCGAAATTTTAATTTCAGCTACCCTAAAAAATGGATCATTTTAATAATATTATATTATTGCAACCTATAATATGCATTTGTTTCAAAACATATGTATTTTTATTGTCTCGTTTTTATAATTGAAAAAATGCGCATCCTATAAAAAAAGAAACAACTTCTTTATTAAACTTTTTATTGCAAGTGGTGTCGTTTTTTTATAAATTTAATTTGTTTGTTCGCAATGTTATTTTTTACGATTTAACCTAAAAATACGCATCCTAGCGTAAAGTGGTTCTGAGAAAATTTGTAGGTATAATTTAGGAGAACAATTTGTTTAAATAAAATGTTATTGTACAATAGCTTCTGTCCTTTTCTTGTGATGCTAATTTTTATATTTTTATTATATTTTTATAACAGAGTTTAAAACAAATTTGTATATCTGTTTTATATTGTATATCTGTTTTATATTGTATATCTGTTTTATATTTAATCTTATTTTTTACGACTAGAAAAAGATCTAAGAGTTTACCAAAAAATGATTAATAATAAATTTGTAGATTATTTTTGTGTGAAAAAGTTTTGTCAGTTAATTTTTTTTTATACCTTGTGTTGTTTAAAAAAAAATTGAACTTTTCTTAAATGTTATTTTTTAATGATTTAAACGAAAACTACACATCCTTTAAAAAAATTGTTAATGACAAATTTGTTTTTTTTTTATGTGCAACTTTTCTTGCTTTATTTTTATTAATAGCTTGTGTCGTTTACCCAAAAATTGAATTCAATTCTTTACAATTAAAACCAAAATAACGCATCTTATCAGAAAATTATTGACTAAAGATTTGTAGCTCATCCTTGTGTGAGCAGATGGACGTGCACAGATGGTACCCTACCAACGGTTTAATAATGATGGGATACTTCCAACTGTGGACGTGCCCAGATGGAAGACTCCTAAATGTGCGCGTCTCAATGTTGGGTGCAGCCCAACTATTTACGTCAAGAGCTGGTGGTACAACTGTGCACATTGTTGGCAACTGAAGCATCTGCGCACGTGCACAGATAGGATACTCCCAACTGTGCACGTCGAGTACTAGTGGTACAAATGCGCACGCTCTTGTTAACTGGCACAACTGTGCACGTTCACAGATGAGGGCCTTGAAACTGTGCACGTCTCAATTAATACTTTTAGATTTTCAACTAATAAGTCCACGTGCACCGATAGGATACTCCCAACTATGCATGCGCACAGATGGAAACCTCCAAACTATGCACGTCTCAATTAATACGATTGTATTTTTCACTTACAAGTCCAAGTGCACAGATAAGAGACTCCCAACTGTACACGTGTACATATGGGAGACTTCCGACTTTGCACGTCTTAATTTATGCAATGAGATTTTTCACTTAAAAGTCCACGTGAACATATTTCACTTTTCCAACTATGCATGTCTTAAATAATAGACGTAAACCTTTCAGTAAAAAGTCTACGTGCACAGATGGTACTTTCCCAACTGTGCACGTCTTAATTGATACAATCAGATTTTAAACTTACAGGTTTGAGTTTACAGGTGGTGTACAGATGTAAGGAAGACCAGTGGTGGGATTTCGATGCTCTCTAGTCTAGCTGATCGAATCTCTCGTTTTATCGAATGAAACTAGACGGAGTTGTTCGATCTTTTCCAAGCGATCGACTGCAACTATTTATTTCCATCTGGTGTGTCAGAAGGAGAGTGGTGACTGTCGATAATCGAAAAGTTGAAGTTCCTGATTACCGAGTATTACCCGTCTTGTTCTGATACATAAGGTGGAAAGAGATAGTTCCAGTCGATGGTTTTAAAACGATCAATCATCTCCGTATAAATTTTTATCGTAAAGAGAGAGATTCGATTAACTAGCTTAAAGAGCACCGGAATATACTATTTAATATTTATGCATGTAGACCTATAAGTGAAAAATATGATCGGATTTATCAAGACGTGCACAGTTGGGAGTATCCCATCTGTGAACGTGAACTTAACAGTTGAAAATCTGATATTATTAATTTTTAAGTGCAAAGTTAGGAGCCTTTCATCTGTGCACGTGCACAGTTGAGAGTCTTCCATCTGTGCACGTGCACAGGTGAGAGTATCCCATCTGTGCACGTGGACTTGCAGTTGAATATCTGATAGTATTAATTTTTTCGTGCACAGTTGAGAGTCTTACGACTGTGTGCGTGCACAGTTGGAAGTATCCCATTTGTGCACGTGGAGTTGTAAGTGGAAAACTTGATTGTATTGAATTAAGACGTGCATATTTGGGAGCCTCCAAACTGTGTAAGTTCACAGCTGGGAATTTACCATCTGTATACGTAAAACGTTAGTTGGATAACATCTCTGCATGACTGAATTTTAAAGTGCACAGTTGAAAGTGTCTCATCCGAACACGTTTAAAATTGTGCCAGTGGCCAACAATGTGCACACTTGTACCACCGGCCCTCGACGTGCACAGTTAGGCTCGCGAACAGTTGTACCCTTCGAAAATTAAGACGTGCACAGTTAGGCGTATTTCATGTGTGCACGCGCACTTTTAACTTTGAAATTTGATCATATTATTTAAGACGTGCAAAATAAGAAGCGAACTATTTGTGTCGAAATGTAAACGTGCACAGATGATACCTTACTAATGGTTAACGTACACAAATAGGAGACTTCTAACTGTGCACGTAGAAATATAGACATGCACAGATGGCTCTGGTGCACAGTTGAGCCTGTGGCCAATAACGTGCACAGTTGACCCTGTGGCCATCGACGAGCACAGATGGGCTCGTGCACAGTTGCTTCGTTGCATAGCTGCTTCGTTGCACAGATGTACCCTTTCACCACATGTCCTGTAGAAAATAAATAATAACCAATTTGTCAAAATTCTTAGGTGCACAATTTTTGTTGATTAATCTTTTTTTGTATCTTGCATGATTTTTACGCAAAAGTGAATTTTTGATTTTTCATTATTTCTTGTGCGATCAAAATTTGAATTTTGATTTTTTGAAGAAATGAAAAGTTTTTTTTATAATCTTGTACGGCTTTTAAAGAGCAACCTTTTTGTTTTGTGGACTTGTTTCATGTAATGCGTTGTTTGGCTTAAAATGTTCATTTTATTTTTTTTTTGGATCTTGAAATTGCTATAACTCTGATAATTTTTTTCACCGTTAAAAGTCATTAGGATAAATTGTTCCAGTTTCTCAATAGTATAAATGGCCGTAAATCGAATTTTTAAATTTACAAAAGAAAAGTTTTACAGTTTTTTAAAATGTTCTTTTTGAATTTTTTTCTATAATAGCTGGTTAACGAACTTAATCTCTCTTTTTTGTTCCTAAAACTTTTTGCCAAAACACAATTTAATCCGATTAGTCTCAAAAGTTATCCGGTTTTTCCCTTCCAACTCGATAAAACGGTTAAATTGAAAAAATGTTCCTTTTTTAATTCTGAAAAAAATGATTACAAAATTTTCTCCCCTCCAACTTGATAAAAAATCTTAAGAACCAAAATATTTCTCTCAAGACTAATAAAAAATTAAAAATCTTAATTTCCTTCCTTCGAGGTAAATAAAAATGTCATAAATAAAATATACCGTTTTCAAATTCAGAAAAAAGAACAAAGTTAAAAGTCATTCCCTTCAACATTGACTTTTCGCCGTTTAGAAAACACAAAAACAAAAATTTTCTCCCTTCCAATTACTGAACTACTTTTTTGGACTATTTTAGACCCCACCTCCCGTAAAGTAACATGGCCCAAAATTTTATCTGAACATAGTAATGAGGGTTATTTTCTACGAAAAAAGAGTAAAAATGAAAATATCAATTTTTTCAAATAATATTAACTTTTCAACAAACAGGATTAATTTTCTGATTAAGAAAATAATGTTTTAACAAGATACATGAATTTTGTATTAAATAGTTAAGTTTTAACTTATAAAGAATAAATTTCTGTCCAAAAGTAAAACGGTGTATTTTTCAAATGAAAAATTAAATTTCAACCAAAAAAAACGAATTTAAAAAAAAATTTAATTTCAAGCCAAAGAGTTAAATCTTGAAAAAACATGAATTTTTAACCGAATAGTTCAATTTTATATCAAACTATTAAATCTTCAACTAAACAAGAATTATATAGAACCAAAGATCCCATTAATGATAAAAAAAGATGCCATTTCAACCACAAGCATTAACTTCACACCAAACATTAATTAAATGAAATATATGAATTTTCAAATAGAAAAGATCAATTTCCAATGAAAAATATTAATTTTTACAAAAAATTAATGAAGTGGATGAAAGATTAATTTTCGACCCAAAAAAGAAAAATTTTTCACAAAATATATTAATTTTTCACGAAATATATAAATTTTCAACTAAAATATTTCGATTTTAAATAAAAATATTAATTTTCAACCAAGAATGCAAAAGTTACATTTTTAGTTAAAAACAATAATTAATTTTAAAAAACGAATTTTACATCAAAATAGTTACATTTTTAACATAAGAGATTAATTTTTAACAAAAGAGTTTAACCCAAAACATGATTTTTCAACGAAGAGTTGCATTTTCAACAAAATAATAAAATTTTTAACCAAATGCTTCAATTTTTAACAAACGAGATGAATTTCATCCGGAAAATATAATAGTATACTTTTTAACTAAAATTAGTTGATTTTCCTTGTTGGGTTCTATTAATTTAATATTCATTTAAGCTAAAACCCAGTGAAAGGGGAAGAAGGGTATTTTTCATGAAAACAAAGAAAAAAACTTCTGACGTGTGTCTGCACTGTGACCTGATCATCATAAACCAACTCCAGTTGGAAGGTTCTAAATAAATCTGTCTCTCTCTTACTTTTCACAATTCCTCTTTTCCTCTTTTCTTCTTTACCCTATCTCATTTCCCCTTTCCCCCTTTCCGCATCCCCCTTTCGCTTTTTCCTTCCTGATTTCTGCTTTTCCATTTCCCCCCTTTTCCTTTTCTGTTTCTTATTTCCCCTTGTCCCTTTTCCCTTTCCCCTTCCATATTTTCCACGTTTTCCTTCCGCTTTTCCCTTTCTTATTCCTCATCCTCAACTTTTTCCCTTTTTCCTTTTGCCTTTCTCTATTCAACAATTTTCATTTCCCTTCTTTCTCCTTTCTCATTTTCCCTTTCCAATTTTCCCCTGTCCAATTCTCCTTTCCTTTTTTTATTTCACCTTTTCCCTTATCCACTTTTCCCTCTCCCTTTGACATTTCCCCTCCCCCTTTTCCGCGTTCTCCTTCTGTTTTTTTCCTCTCCCATTTCTTCTTTCCCCCTTTTCTCCTTTTTCCTTTTGCTTTTCTTCTTTTCACAATCTCCCTTTCCTTCCTTTCTCCTTCTCAATTTTCCCTGTCTCATTCCCCTTTCTCCTTTTCAAGTCACCTTTTCCCTTTTCCCTGGTTCCCTTTGCCATTTTCTTCTTTTCCCTTTTCCCTTGTCCTTTTCACTTTTCCCTTTCCCCTCGTCTTATTTCCCTTTTCCCGTTTCCCCTTTTACCTTTACCCCTTTTTTTCCCACTTTCCATGCGCTGTATTTTTGTTTTATACATTTTTTGGATGGAACTTTCGGCTGTACAAGTAAAAAAAAAACGGGAAAAAGGGTGTTCTTCTCAAAACAGAGGAAAAGAGAAGAATTCATTAAAAGTCTTGCATTGAGTTATTTTTCAATTTTTTATTTAAAATAATTTTTTAACTATTAGTTTTTATTTACATATTTTTTAATATTAGGCAAACCGGAAATCTAATACAAAAATTTTTATTTTTATTTCTTTTTTTCAGTCGAAGAAATTTTTGATAACCTTGTTTTGATATGTAACATGGTCTTGAATGTCTCAAGGTTTCATGTTGGTGATTTCCTGTATTTAATTTTATCAAACTACGTGTCACTTTTTGGTACACTTGACTAAAAGAAATTGTTTGCACAAGGAATAAAGTAATGTGAAATAGACGAGTTGTGAAAACTGTTTTTAATTTTTCCCCTAATGGGCTTGTAAATACCTTATGTATGTAGGTGGAGGTCACGTGCTTTCTAAATTTAAATCAGGGAGATTTTCAAAAAATAACCATTGGAATGAATAATACTATAATATTGAAGAAATTAATGTGAATAGTAGAGAAATTACAAAAGGACGATTTATTTTTAGACCACGCCTACTCTTTTGCGGTAATAAATAAATGAAATAAATTTTTAAAAAAGCATTTCCGGCATTTTTCCGGTTTGCATGTATTTCCCATAGTCATCCTATCTAAGAAAAATAGGTGCAACGAAATTATCGAAAAACTCGCACTCATTCTTGTTGACTTGGCCTCATTAAAAGTCAGGGCCAAAAGTCGAGGCCCCTCACTTATTTTGATTACAACTTGCTAAATAAATCTCTAAATTGTTTCAGAAAATGTATTTAGAAGAAAAAAGTCTTTCGAAATTGTGACGAAAGAAGATTTTTCAGTCAAGAATCAGACAAAACTTCAGGCAAATTATGTTGTTAAGGAAAAATTAATTTCTGATACAGAAGTAAAAATTTGGGATGGCTATCTTTTTAAATTTTATTTGTTCATTTGCTTTAAGATTATGTGCATATAATTTTCCACCTATTCCAGTATTTTCTTAATATTAATTTTTCGAAATAAAAAATCACTTTAAATATTCCCAGGAATCTTAAGATTCCTTGATTATCTTGAAAGGAATGCTGTAAATAAAAACTCATTACAAATTTTTTCGATCAAAATCAGTCATTTTAAAAGATATTTAGGAATTTTTCACTCAAAAAGCTTCGAAAATTTTGTTTTCAAAATCTTGAAAAATCTGCATTTAGTTTTATTATTATTCGATTTTTGTTCACTTTGCAAAATAAAAAAAATTTCCTCAAAATCGTCCAGATTCTGTTTTGACAATTATGGATATGTTTTGAAATGTTTAAAAATATTTCTGAATAACAGAAATAATGTCTGTTATTTTGAAACCTTTCAAAATAAGAAAAATCAACATCTTATTTCGAAATGTTCAAAAATCTACATTATGTATTTTTTATTTAATCTGTTCAAAAATTTTTATTATTTTATTTTTTTTTTTAACTTCTAAATATTTTTTATGCTGATTCGAATTTTTTTCTAAAATTGTGAAAAAATTCTGCAAAATCAACAAAAAAGAATGCTTTAAAATCTTTCAAATCCTGTTTTGAAAATTTTGGAAACTTTAAGAAATTTTCAAAATCATTCTAGATGTTATCCTAAAATTAACTGTATAAAACAGGAAATTACTGGGAATATTTCCAGGAATTGAGGAAAACAATTTTTATTATGTTGAAACCTTTCAAAATATTATTCAGAAAAATTGAAAATTTTACTTTAACATTTATACAAATTTGCATTTTTTTAAAGTTTTTTCAAAATTTGTTTAAATTTTAAATTATTTTAACAATTTTTCAAAAACTTCTGAATATCTTATAAATTGGTTCAAAAATGTCATACAATTGCAAAAATTCTGCCAAATCAAAAAAAAATTCTGTAAAGTCTTCCATATAGTTTTGATGATTTTTGAAATCTTTTAAAATATATAAAAATCTTTTTAGATGTTACCTTAGAATTTATTTTTTATAACAAGAAAGCATTTTGAATAGTTTTTTTTTTAGGAATTTAAGGAAACAATGCTTATTATCGTTATCTTTATTTTCATAATAAAATATAAAATTATTTGTTAAAATTATTTTAATACTTCTATATATATTGTTTTAAATTATTCGAATTTTTGACAAGGTTGTATAATATTTTGCTGAATAAGAGAAAGCTGTGAAACAGGAATTTTAAGTTTTTAAAATTTTTAAATATGTGACATTGAGACAAATTTTCTAATTTTTTAGGATGTAGAGAAATTCGAGGTACATTGAATTTTGTACGGTTTCAAGAGAATAAAAAAATGTCTTTAAGATTTATAAATAAATTTCGAATGATTGTTTTTAAATAAATTCTAAGAGAAAATTTATAAAGATTACAAATCATTTTTTATTATTTTCTAAAATTTTTAAATAGATAGTAAAAGATTCTAAAGCAAAAATTTGCAAATTTCCATATTACATAATTTTAGAAAAATGTTAATAATTTTAAGAGATATTTAGAAGTTTCAAAAGAACAAAAATATACAGAAAACTTGTAGATATTTTTTAAGGATTTTTGAGATTTTACAAAAACGGAAAGAAATTTAAGGTTTCTACGAACAATTAAAATTATTATTTTTCATTTTTAATTAATTTGAGGAGATAATGTTGTGAGATTTCAAACCATTCTGAAGAATTCTTAAATTTTCAAAAAATAATCTGAAAGAATTTAAGGCAACTTTTTTTGATTTTGCAGAAAAAAAAATTAAGGAAAAACTAATTAAAAAAAAGAAATATCTTAAGATTTCGTGTGCAAATTTTGAACAAACTATTGCCTAAAATTTTGAAAAAGCGTGCAGAAGATTTAAAAGCCAAAAGTTTTAATTTTGTAAAATTAAAGAATGGAAAAAATTTAGTAGATTTGAGAAACTTCAAGATAATTGAAAAGATTTTAAAAAATTTCAATTAAAAGATTTTAACAAAAATAGATTTTTAGAGACTAAAAAAAACTTTAGAAGCTTCAAAAGAATTCCTTTTTAATATAAAAAAATTTAAAGACAAAAGTTGTTCACCCAGAAAAAACTACAAATTTGTTAATAATCATTTCTTGATCTGACGCGTAGTTTTACACTTAAAAAGAGCTACAAAGTTGTTGATGATCATTTTTTTATAGGACACGTAGTTTTTATTTTAATCGGTAAAAATAACATTAAAATTAAAATATTTAAATTTTTGGACATACGGCACTAGCTACAAAAAAAATGAATTTACAAAAGTTGTTTATCCAAAAAAGAACTACAAATTTTATATAAATCATTTTATAGGACGCGTAGTTTTGGTGTCAATCGTAAAAAATAACATTAATGTTGGAAAAATTTAATTTTTAGAAAACCAGCACAAAAAACGAAAAAAAAATTATTAATAAAAGTTGTTCACCCAAAAAAGATCTACACATTTTTCAAAAATTATTTTTCTAGAGAATGCGTATTTTTTGTTAGAATCGTAAGAAATACAAGTATGGCTTCTCACAGTTCTCGAAAAGCAAACAATTCATCCTAATAAGTTTTTCCGATAAAAATATTATCAGAGTTATAGCATTTACGAAATTCTAAAAAGCAAACGAAAATAAAAATTTGAAGCCAAAAAACGCACGTTATGAAAGAAGGCAAGAGGAGTAAAATGTTGTTTTTTAAACATCCTACAAGATTTTCACAACAACATTTTGAATTTTCCTGAGAAATCGAAATTTGACATTTTGATCCCTAACAAAATGACAGAAAATCCAAAATATAATTTTGCCCTTAAGCTATGCAAGATACAAAAAAAATATAATTTGAAAAAAATTGTACATTCACAAAAGATATACAAATTTGTTTTAAATTACTTTTTGATAGGACATGCGGTTTTAGTTTTATTGTTAAGAAACTACATTAAAAATAAAAAAATAAAATTGTTGGACAAGCGACACAAGCTACACAAAAATCAAACAAATTGGCTCACCCAAAAAAGTATGCGTAGTTATTGTTTTAATCGTAAAAAATAACATTAACAATAAAAGAATTGAATTTTTAGAAAAACGACGCAAGGTACATAAAAAATTATTGGACAAAAGTTGTACACTCAAAAAAAGGCTTTAAATTTATCATTAATTTTTTTTTTATAAAACGCTTAGTTTTTGTTTTAATCATAAAAATATGAAATTAATAATAAAAGATTAAATTTTTTTTGAAAACCGAAACAAGCTATGAAAAAATCAAGACAGAAGTTTCTTACCTAAAAAGAGCTACAAATTTGTCTTCAATCATTTTTTAAGAGGACGCACATCTTTTCTTAACCGCAAAAAATGGCATTGATAATAAAAAAATGATATCTTTGGAAAAACCACACAAAAGAAAAAAAAATAAAAAGACAAAAGTTGTTCTACTAAAAAAAAACTACAAATTTGCTATAAACTTTTGTTATGAAAATACATTAAAAATTAAAACAATAACTTCTTGGTGAAGCGCCCGCACAGCAGGCAGTTTTTTAGTTAAGAATTTAATTTTTTGGTTATAAATTTAATTTTTCGGTTGAAAATTCATGTATTTTGTCGGAAACTCGCCTGTGTTGGTAGAAATGCAGTCTTCTTGGCTGAAAATGTACACTTTTCGGTTAAAAATGCAATTGTTTGAAATATCG
Source organism: Amphibolips quercusostensackenii (assembly GCA_032357855.1). Lineage (NCBI taxonomy): Eukaryota > Metazoa > Arthropoda > Insecta > Hymenoptera > Cynipidae > Amphibolips > Amphibolips quercusostensackenii. The sequence goes on along the minus strand of JAUELO010385871.1, from coordinate 3,760 downwards.
ACTGTTGCATTTTTCGTTAAGAATTTATCTTTTCTGGTTAAAAACCAAAAAAGCTTTCTGATATTTTTTTTCAAGAAGATTGTTAAAAATCATAATAAATTATTTTTAAATGTGTGTTTGGTAAAGTGCATTTATTATTATCTTACTACGTAAAATGTGAGGAAAATTTTCAAAATTATAGGCAGAACCGCAAATTTTTACCATTATTAAAAAAGGATATTATTTAAAATAATAATAAATTCTTAAAAACTAACCTCACTTCAATTGAAAAGTAGACCAAGATTGGAAAATTTTTGAAACAACTGCAACTTTCTAGCATTATGCTGAGGGAATATTATTATAAATAATAATAAATTGTTTTAAAATAATTTATGTTAACTTAAATTGATTTTCGTATTAGTCTGACTAAAAACTTTAAAGTAAGTTAAGATATTTGGAAAAAACCATTATTTTTATTTTAATTAATGATCAGTTAAGCTCATCCAGAAAGAACAAATTTTCAACAAAATAGTTAAATCCTTGACGAAAAAATATTAATTATCAACAAGTTATATTTTTAAACATAACATTAAATCTTCTTCAAAACAGACAATTTTTTCACAAAAAAGTTAATTTTTCCCCAAATGAATGGATTTTCAACCAAATGTATGAATTTTCTATTAAGAAGATTAATTTTCTTCCAAAAAAGACAAATTTTCAACAAAATGGTTAAATCCTTCGCCAAAAAATATTTTTTATTTTAAACCAATCATTTAAAATTTTAATAAGAATAAGATGAAATTTCTACAAAAAGAACATAAACTTTCTAACCGCAAAGGCAAATTTTCAAAACAGTTTTTAAATTTGCAACCAAACAAGATGTTTTATTCCAAAATGAAAAAAAGAACATTTTAATTTTCAGTACAAAATAAAAATATTAACATTTTTTTCAATCTTTTCAAAATTTTAATCCTAGTTATTCGAATCTTCTAGATTCTTATTTGATTATTTTACAAACCCTTTAGAATATTTCAGAATCTTTTTAATATTCTCTTTGAATAAATGTTTAAAAAAAAACTCATTAAAAATTTTCTGAACAAAATTTCATATTGTTTAAAAAGCATTTAGGATTTGTTGATAATTCCAAGGAAATTAAAAATATTTCACGAATTTTCGGAATTTTTTTAAAGTTTTGAAATATTTTTAATCTCTTTAAAACTTCTAAAATTTTTAAATATCTTTTAAACTGATTCAAAATATTTATCAAATTGACTTAAAATCTTCTTTGCACTTTTGACAATTTTTAAAATTTTTTAAAATGCTCAAAAATCTATTCGGATGTTTCCTTGAAATTAATTTTTTATAACAAGGAATCACTTTTAATTTCTTAGCAATCTTCATAAAACTTTTTTATCATTTTGAAACCTTTCAAAATATTTGAAAACATTCAAAATTCTATGTTTTAATCTACAAATATCTAAATTTTGCTTTAAGTTTTTCAAAATCTGTTCAAATTTTTAATTTTTTTTGAAAATTTTCAAAAATTAAAAAATATACTTGGTAATAATTATAATTTTTCCTAAAATCGGGAAAAATCTCTACGAAATAAAAAACAAAATGCTTTAAAATCTACCACTTTCTTTTTTGACAGTTTTGAAAATCTTTTAGAATGCTTTGAAATCCTTTCAAGTATGCTCTTGAAACCAATTATTTAAACTAAAAAATCATACTAAATTTTTGCAGAAATCTTAGGATACATTTTTTATTTTCTCAAATCCTTTAAAATTCTTGCAAATCGATGCTTTAAATTTTTTGCTCAAAATTATCAAAGATTTTAATTTTCTTAAAAATTTATTGAAATGCCTATTTTCAGGTTTGCAATTATTTTTTATCTTTTAAAAGCTGTTCAATATCTTTTAAATTTTTTGGAATATATTTGAAATTTTATGATTTTTCAAATTAGAAAAATTTTGCTCCTAAATCTTTTATATTTTTTTTCGAAATTTGAGGAAATCATAAAAAATTTTTTCCAATCTTGTAAGCATTTTTTTAAAACAAATTAAAAAAAATAGAAAATTACTTAAATTTTATCAGAAATCTTTGAAAAATATATATTGGTGACCTTTTTCCAAATTTTTTACAATCATCTGAATTTTTTGCTCGATATCTTAAAAAATCTACATTTTATTTTACATTTGTTAAAATTTTTCGAAGTAAAAAATCATTTTGTACCTGTTTAGAATTTTTGAATTTATCTTAAATTTATTAGATTTTTTTTCAATCACGTAAGCATACAAAACTGAGTAAATTTCAAACAATTTGTAGATCTTCTTTGGATGCACAATTTTTGTCAATTTATATTTTTCTGTTTCTTGCATAGTTTAAGCGCGAAATTAAATTTTGGATTTCCTAATATTATTTTGCGATCAGAATGCGATTCTTTGATTTTGCAGGAAGATTAAAAAGGTTGTTGCGAAAATCTTGTAGGGAGTTTAAAAAGCAACATTTCACTCATCTTGCCTTTTTTTCATATCGAGCATCGCTTGGCTTAAATCTTTTATTTTCGTTTGTTTTTTAGAATTTCGTGAATCCTATAACTCAAGAATCTTTTGATGGAAAAAATTTATTACGATGAATTGTTTGTCTTTTTGAGAACTATGAAAAGCCGTACTCGTCTTTTTAAAGATTCAAACAAAAAATAAACATCCTGTCAAAGAATAATTAATAAAAAATTTGTAGATATTTTTGGGTGAACAACTTTGATTCATTAATTTTTTTTCGTACCTTATGCTGTTTTCCTAAAATTGAATTTTTTTTATCATTAATGTGATTTTTTATGATTGGAACAAAAACTACGCGTCCTATAAAAAAATGACATACATAAAATTTGTAGTTATTTTTTGGATAATCAACTTTTGTTGATTAATTTTTTTTGTAGCTAGTGTCGCTTGTCTAAAAATTCAAATATTTTAATTGTAATGTTATTTCAACGATTAAAATAAAAACTAAGTGTCTCATAAAGAAATAATTATGAACAACTTTGTAGCTCTTTTTTTGTGAAAAATTTTTGTCCATTAATTTGTTTTTGAACCTTGTGTCGTTTTTCCAGAAAATTTTATTTTTTATTTTTTTATATCATTTTTTACAGTTAAAAAACTACGCGTCAGATCAAAAAATTATTATGAACAAATTTTTAGTTTTTTTGGGGTAAACAACTTCTGTCTATCAATTTTTTTTTGTTTAAACAAGAACTACACGTTCAGTCAAAAAGTTATAACTTAAAAATCGTTTGACCTTTTTTGCGTGCACAATTTTGGTTAATTCATCTTTTTTTGTAGCTTGTGATGTTTATTTTCGTTTGTTTTTTTTTAAATTCGTGAAGATAAATTATTCGACTTACTGAGAACTTAGAATAGCTGTACATAGAATTTTAAATCTCAAGAAAAAGGTCTCGAAAATTTTGAAAATATTTTAACTTTTAGAATTTTTATCTATAATAGCTGGTTAACAAACTTGACCTTTAGTTTCTGACACTAAGAGGGTGTACCAAAAAAAATGTTAGAGAATAATTGTTTTAAATTGTATCGTGGTCACAAAAAGACGTACATACATGCACCCATACAGATATATATTATATATATTTTTCTGGCAGAGGCGTAAAAGGTTAGAAGGGTTTGGTTTGCTCGGCGATTTCCTTCTTTCGAAAAAAATGGAGCAAAGAGTTTATATTAAATTTTGTGTGAAAAATGGAATCCAGTGCTCTAAAACTCTTGAAATGTTG